>CAUYQG010161388.1:0-24202 GCA_963574415.1 Tarsius wallacei | reverse complement strand
CACTGCTCAAAGAAAACACAACCAAATGGAAAAATATTCCGTGCTCATGGATAGGAAGAATCAACATTGTTAAGATGTCCATCCTACCAAAGGCAATCTACAGATTCAACGCAATACCCATTAAGTTACCAACATCATTCTTCTCAGACCTGGAAATGACAATACAGAATTTCATATGGAAATATAAATGACCACAAATAACCAAAACAATCTTTAGCAAAAGAAACAAAGCAGGAGGTGTCACACTTCCAGACATCAAACTTTACTATAAGGCTAAAGTAATCAAAACATCCTGTTTTTTTTTTTTGTTGTTTTTTTTTTGAGTTAGAATCTCACTCAGTCACCCAGGCTGGAGTGCAATGGCATGCTCACAGCCAGCCAAGTGTTGACCCGCTGAACCACTGAACTCAGCCTGGTATTGGTACAAGAACAGGCATACAGACCAATAGAACAAGATAGAGATTTCTCAACCAACTCATCTTTAACAAAGACTCCAACAACAACCACTGGGGAGAGGAGAACCTATTCAGTAAATGGTACTGGGAAAACTGATCATATGCAGAAGATTGAAACAGGACCTCTACCTATCACCATACACAAAAATTAACTCTAAATGGATCAAAGACATAAACATAAAACCTCAGACTACAAAAATCTTAGAAAATGCAGGAGACGCCCTTATGGAACTTGGAACTGGCAACCAATTCCTGATCAAAACCCCAAATGCCCATACCATAAAAGATAAGATAGACAAGTGGGACCTCATCAAACTGACAAGCTTCTGCAAAGCAAAAGAAACCATCAAGAGAGTAGGGAGACAGCCCACAGAATAGGTAAAATATTTGCCAACTGTATATCTGACAAAGGTCTAACATCTAAGATCTACAAGGAACTCAAACGTGCCTAAAGGAAAAAAGCAAACAGCCTCATTAAAAAGTGGGCAAAAGACATGAATAGACACTTCTCAAAAGAAGATATACAGGCAGCCAACAGACACATGAAAAAATGCTCAACTTCACTAATCATCAGAGAAATGCAAATCAAAACCACATTCAGATACCACCTAACCCCAGTAAGAATGGGCATCATTAATAAAACAAACAACAACAGATGCTGGCGAGGCTGTGGAGAAAAAGGAACGCTTCTACACTGCTGGGGAGAATGCAAACTTTTGCAACCTCTTTGGAAGACAGTGTGGCAATTTCCGAAAGAAGTAGAAATTGACCTTCTATATGATCCAGCCATCCCCTTATTGGGAATATACCCAGAGGAAATCAAGTCATTCTACCAAAAAATATACTTGCACATGCATGTTTGTTGCAGCTCTATTCACAATAGCAAAAATATTGAACCAACCATGCTACCCATAGAAGCTGGACTGGATTTTTAAAATGTGGTACATATACATAATGGAATATTATGCAGCTACAAAGAAGGAAAAACATATGGACTTTGCTGCAATTTGGATGGATTTAGAGTCTATCATACTCAGTGATCTATCACAGAAACAAAGAATGAAGTGCCATATGTTCTCACTCATAAGCAGACCTTGAACAATTGTCATAATACTATAAGAAAGGAATTGGCAGTAGTGGGAAACTGCCAGGGGAGAGGGAATTGGGAGTTGAGGGAAACTGCCAGGGGAGGGAGGGGCACACCTCAACAACAAGAGTACCTGCATAATGGACATTTGTATACCTAACCCTGAATTGTACCCCACATCTTTAAAAAAATGAATAGACACTTCTCAAAAGAAGACATATGAACAGCTAACAGATACATGAAAGAATACTCAGCCTTACTAATCATCAGAGAAATGCAAATCAAACCCACATTGAGATATCATCGAACTCCAGTAAGAATGGCCATCATTAATAAAACAAAAAACAGCAGATGCTGGCGAGGATACAGAGAAAAGGAAGTGCTTCTACACTGTTGGTGGGAGTGTAAACTAGTACAACCTCTATGGAATACAGTTTGGTGATTCCTAAAAGATCTAAAAATTGATCTTCCATATGATCCGGCAATCCCTCTTCTGGGAATATACCCAGAGGGACACAAATCATTCTACAAACAAGATATTCATGCACGCATGTTTACTGCAGCACTTTTCACAATAGCAAAAACATGGAACCAACCATGCTGCCAATTGAAAGTGGACTGGATTTTTTAAAATGTGGTACATATATACAATGGAGCATTACACAGCCATTAAGAAGGACAAAATTATGGACATCACAACACCTAGGATGGATTTAGAGTCTATCATACTCAGTGATTTATCACAGAAACAAAGAAGTGAATGCCACATGTTCTCACTCATAAGTGAGTCCTGAACATTAATCACAACATCGAAATACTACATGAAGAGGGATTGGCAGTAGTAGGACACAGCCAGGGTTGGGGTGGGGCACATAACACCACCAGGGGTACCCGATCCTAAACCAGGGAAAGTGAGGACCAACCAGCAGGAGGCCACAACTTCACCTGTACGTAGACCACTTATGTACCTAATCCTGACTTGTACCCCACATCTTTAAAATAAAGAAGGAAAAACAATTGTAACGTGTTACCATAGCTATTAACTGAGAATGTATGAGTGAATGAATGGGCACATGAACTGGGGAGACCATTTCTTCAGGATATTCTCTGGGATACTTTCATGAGTTATCCTTTTATATTTTCCCACCATCCTCAGCCTCAAGAATTGTTAGAGGATGATTCATTAGCATAGTATTTTTCACCTTGTTCCTTAAACCGAGGGTGACCATATGTTGTGTTTGCTTGATATTGTCTTGGTCTACGCCTGTTGTCTGACCATAATTATTGATGGTGCCCCCTTTTGCTCACTGAAGTCAGCCAGCTTGCAACCCACTCCTCAGCAGTGATGTGCTTTCTGTCACTTCTCCCTTCTTCTTCACTTTCCATACCAAAGGCATAAAGGAGTAGGAGAGAGAATAACATTCTCTTTGAAAGCTCAGTTTCTGTATTTGGTTCCCACATTCCTGTTACCACCTGCTGAGTATCAGCCCATACTCAAGTCTTGCAGATTGTTTCAAGTTTCTGTGGTTTACAGATAAAAGCCTTTATTCTTTGGAGAAGAACATGCTCTGCTTAAAAAAAAAAAAAAAGAGACATTTCCATGTTTGAGCTCACAAGGATTTCTTTAAATTACTGTGGGATCATCCAGTATCTATCATGATAGATGATAGATCACCAGAGCTTATCCTTCTAAGTGCTAACCCCCCTTTTTTTTTTGGTCAGATAGGTAATGTCGTAAAAGGTTTTAAGAGTGACACATCTCACACATGCACATGTGAATACCCAATCATTACACTAAATGAACTACAAAAGGACCTAAGTGCTAATCATTTTGAAATATTTGTTTAATTCTATTAAATTATTTATAAAATAATTTTTTAAAATACCTTTCTCACTTTCTTAATTAATGCAGAGAAAATAAAATGAAAATGTTTCTGTTTTAATAATCATTATGGATATTACTTTTTAAATAATAAGTGATGTCCTTATGGACTATAGAGGTGTATGGGGTTGCTTGTCCTTTTTATTAATAATTTTTGAATTAGTGTCTTCTTATATCATATTTTCCTTAGTGTATTACCTCTATTAGTTCCTCCTTCTCACATATGATTGGTTTCTTCTCATCTGCTGTAGGCTCAAAACAACACCAGTGTAGTGATAAGAATTGTGAATGAAATCAAAGTACCTTTGCTCAAATGATTAGCAGTCCTCCTATGAGGAGAATCTATGGGATTTGATTATATCACTGTGCCTGCAAAGACACTTTTTTGTCTGCATTCCAGGTAGTTGAGTTTGTAGAATAGTTGACCTCTAGATAAGTAAAGTGGTTTTGTAATTCCATTTGAAAATTAGTGTGGAAAATTAAGGTGTGCACCCCCATGGAGAAAGTTGAGGTCAAGTAATTCATTCCCGAAGCTGTGCAGTCATAAAGATGCAGATGCTGGGCTCAGAACTAGTATTAACCAATCGAATTGCTCCCAGAGGGGTGCTCACTTCCTAGGTCAACTCTTAAAACACTCCATATAGCTGTTTTAGGCTTCCAAATACTTCTGGGTGAATGGACAGAGAAACAGGAAATCAGAGTGAAAATGGATGCTATAAATCTGTTTTCTGCAGAAATGTGTTGAACAATGTTTAGTGAGGGCAAATGTACTCCATCAGATTTTAGAATTCCATACTACTTCACAATTCGACCTAAATCTTTCTTTTGTTGCACGTCTTTCTTTCCCTGACTTAATTCTCACCAAGATTGTGTAAAGCTTGTGATTATTTCAGTGTTTTGGAAGTCACCCTTCCTTCTCTTTTATAAAAGATTAAATAATCATTCCTCTAAAAGTAACCAGGAAGATAAGCCATTCTATAAAGTAGATTTAACATATCTAGTGAAAACCCAAGAGTTATTCTTGCCAAAAATGTATCTTTAGAAGTAGCAGGCAAAACAAACTAAATATTTGTTGTAATTTACATAAATACTCTCTTTTATGTAATTACAGAAAACAAGTGTGATGTGTATCTGTTGTTTTCTCTGTAGAAATAGACATTATTAATTAATTAACCCTGAAAAGTTCCCAGATGCCAATATCCCAAGAAATTGATTTGTAATTTTCTCATTACTCATTGTGGATATGGGGAGATATCTGATTGTGTGGATTTTTGCTATATTTTGATTTTTAGATGCTCAAGTAGAACCTGTGTCTTGCTGGAATACAATTATATTTGCTAACAGAGTTATTTCTAGTGTTGATGATATTTGTATACAGATCATAGAGCCTTGAAAAGATTTATGGATTTTGATTACATGTTGACTTTTTCCACAAATCTTAATATTTTCCATCTACCCCCAAATACTGCAACTATGAAATATAATGACTAAGACATTTTGGTTAAAAAAAAAAAAATTGGCTTGAACAACAAGAAATAATGGGTCTTGAGATTTTGTGGCCATTAGTGCTGTCGCATTAGTAACATTTAGTTGGTAATAAAAAGAGAAAAAGTTAAATAAAATGATTCATAGCTTTTTAATTGTAGAACAACAATGACCAAAAAAAAAAAAAAAAAAAAGCCCTCTAAGTGGGTCCAAAATGCTTGTTATTGAAAATATATATTTCACAGTAGGATTTTATGTTTATTTTTGGTAACTGCTTACCATACCATGAATTTTGAAATATGGTTGTATTGGGGTTTCTAGACAGAAGAGATATCAAACAAAAACAAATGTAAAAACTTGTATTTGTGGGTCATAAGAGTTGCCTAAATGTTTCAGAAGGTTTTGAAAGATAAATATGCTTTACCACCTATAAAACATTAATTGGCTTCTACTAAAAGGAGGTGGTCTTAAGGGACAGCACACACTAATGAACTCTGTTCGAAATGAGTGGGAGGTCCTTGATCCAATTACATACCCTGACTTACAGGTAGATATATTTTATTTCTGGTTTCAGCCACTGACTTATATGTACAAGAGGTCTTTCACAGTACCTAGAGTCCTAGTTTCTCTACTGAAAAGGCAAATATCTACAGGTATTCTCAGTTACAATACTGATATCTGCAAACCAATAGTTAATATGCATTGAGCACTACTAACTCTCTGTCAGAAAATATATCAGATGCTTAATGTGCACCATTTAAAAAATGTTTCTTTCATCTTAGCAGGTAGATACTACTTGTTTTACAGATTAGACAACCAAAGTTCAGATCAATTAAGGTCATAGTTAAGGTCACACAGCTGGTGAGAAGCATGGCCATAGTGGACCACTCTTTAGCTGTGCTTCTCCATGGGAGAAAATGTAGTCTGGGTTTAGATGGACACACTTTATGCCTTCTAGAGGGCAAACCCAAGATCCTAAACTTTCTCTGGCTTAAGTATAGAGTAAGTTGATTATTTCCATATCTTATCTCCTTCCACGGAGTATAAGTAAGTCAATACAGGTGCAGTCTCCCAAATTACTTTTAAAAAGCAGGAACATAAACTCAAATCAAGCTACAGTGTCAGAGAGGGGAGCTTAATACGTACTTTGAGCAGAAATAAAACTTTCATAATGATTCAACTTCTGGAATTGTTACTCCCTTTCTTTTTCCCCAAGTTTTGGTTCTAAGGAATCTGTACAGTTGAGGTATGTTGTCCTTCAGTGTCAGACAATCTCCTTGCTGTTCACCTGAGCCCTTTCCCATCACGCTTGCCACTTTTACACACCTTTTGCCAAATTCCTGCTGAGCCACATTGCAGTTTGCAGTGAGGTGCCCAGTGGTTGTCTCCATCCTGCCACTGTGAAAGTCAGCCAGGGAATCCAGGTGTATGAGGACTAAAACAAGTAAGCTCCAAATCAACTCTTTTATTTACTAAGCCCAGAATCGGCTGTTGACTCACAGTGGGGGTCTTTGAATTAGTTGGGTTTTTTTTCTCCCCACTCTGCCTTAGTTTCTCAATTATCAAAATAAGGAAAAATAAAACAAAAAAGCACATGTGTTCTGAAGGGAGATTTTTAACCTTATTTAGATTGAAAGGCCTTTTTAGTTTTTATTTATTTTTAGGAGTCACACCCAAGCTGATTACATCATTTTTAAATTCATGTTAATGGTTGTTTCTCTTTGATTGACATCATATGGTTCTTTCACATTATGAAAAAAATGGAACTTCCCAGATTTGAGTATTCATATTTTTCTGCTAGTTCTGTATTAATTAGTTGCTCTTACATTTTCAGAACCTAAAAGCTATAAGTTTCATATCAGTGTTATTTTCTATATATTATTTCAGTTTTAAATGCCAACACCTCTATCTGAAAGGGATATTTGAAATTGAATCACTTTGTGTTAGGCTCAAATACTCAGTGCTCTAAATCAAACACTTGCTTTTACATTAAGGGTGTAAACTAAATCTGGCCAGTACCTAGCATGCTGGCTCTTTTCCCTCCCATGCCCCAGACATTGCTAACCAATCCCAGACTCTTTCCCACCAAGCCTAAAGTCCACTTGACTTTGGAGAACCCCTCTTGGGACAAGACTCTAACAATCATTTAAAGGCAGCTTTCAGGATGAAATCAATTTACCATCTGTAGAACAATAACCTATGTAGCAAATACCAAGACAAATATAGATTTTGCAGTGAAGTGGGGAACCATGGAGAAGCATCTAACCTTCCTAGAAGTGCTACAATGGTATAATGAGGACCCCACCTATGAAAAATGCTTTGTGAAGAAATGAACTTTTGAATTCAAAATTGCACTACCAGGGATAAGGCTGGGAGAGAATTTCCTTTTCTTTTCTACACAACTTTTTGTTATACTCCATATTTAAAGGATGTTCAGATTCATATTTGCCAAACACAAATGGAACTCATATTCTTCTTCCTGGATCCAGATATTAGTCTCTAGGTTTAGATTCTACTTACTTTTTTCTTCTAAGCTTGAACAGAAATGGCACATTATGGAGGTATGCATCTGATAGGGCACATTTATCTTTTCCATGAACATCAGGACAAACTAGTGGTGAGGTAACACACTTCTATTGTATTAGAGTAAAAAGACATAAGATCCAAATTGAATGGCCAGATTCTTATTTGTTTCCATGGTGAGTTTTTTTTTTTTTAATCAGTTTGCTTTTTTTGGTTGTTGTCTTTTAACCTAACAGTTATTAGTATTAGATGTCAGTGATACTTCATATTAATTTTGGAGGAAGAACGACGAAATCTTTGAAGATCTCTAAAGGACCAGGAGCTATGCTAGGGGGCCCCCCTCTTCTGGGAGTCCTGACATTGCTGTAGGTTTGGGGAAAGCCGGGTCTGCCTGGGACTGGACAATGCAATGGGTGGACTAACGCAGGAGGTCTTTAATCATTTCCTTGGGGACCTTTGTTCTTCTCAAGGCTTTCTTGGTTACAAAAAACAGACATGCACTTAAGTTGCCTCATGTGAAGGAGGATTTATTGAAAGTTTGTACATGGGAAAAGTTGAATGACGAGCTTCAGCAAGGGCAGGGACTGAACTGTACCACTCTTGCATCCCTGTCTGAATCACAGTGCCTCTGCCTCATTCCTCTCTTCCTTCTCCAGCTGGTTTCTTCTGTGCATTCATAGCTCCCACCCCCACCCCCACCTTATAAGTCCAGCATATGCTGAGCTTAACCCACAGTGGCCACCCAGCTCTGTCTCCCACCACCTTTCCACTTTAGTGGCCCCCACTGACTAGTTCAGTGGCTTAGCTTCCCCCACTTCCACAGAGAGGACTGGGGTACAACTTCTCTGATCATAATGTCGTGTAGACTGAAATCCAGGGCTTAACTGCCCTTAAGTCAAGACCCTATTGGTTTAGTCAGCTGTGTCCAGAGGTTTCAGAACCAGACTGTTCAACCCACAGTGGTCTTCCATAGCCTCTTTAGTATACCTGTGCTTTCCATGCCCTTGAAGGTGTGAGAATATAATGACCAAGCATGGAATTAGAATCATGACAATCTACTTGGCTTACCTGGAGACTGTTGTAACAGTGCAGTAGCCATTTCCAAAGGCAGCTCCAGAGAGCTCATGATAGGTTTAAAGTTATGTTTAGAAAGTTATGACATTTAGCCTGTTTAAAATTTATATCCGTATTCACATTTTTTTTTTTTCTGGCAGAGGTAGAATCGTTTCAGAATCACTCATGTTTTCTGTAATTATTGCCACTGGCTTATTTTATAATTTAATGATCCAAGAATCTCTGTCACCCAAAGGCGGGGGGAAGCTACAGAGAAAGGACCCTTTACCTTCTGCCCTGCACTCCACAAATAATCAGAAAATAATCAGAGTGGATCACAAGCTTGGAGGCTGAGGAAGCTGGTTTGATATTATTGACCTACTTGACATAACACTGATATTATCTTTTCCCCTGACCTTTCCCGTTAATAAAATGTGATGTTAATTGTAACTTGAGATTAGACTTAAGAGCCTTGAAGTATATACTCTTTTTGTAGAAACATATTTCTGTAGTAGGTGAGTTGAAGCTGAGAGTGTTTTGGATACAGAGGGGATTTTCCACTCCATTGTTATTTTCTGTATGGCTTTTACCAAGTACAAATCAAGCCAATATTAGAATACATTTATCTAGCCCCATTGGCTTCTTTCCACCTACCTCAGGAATGTTAGCATGGACATTGACCAAAATGTCTCAGCCTTGTGCATAGGATGTAGGTAGTGTTCTCAGCAGAGACCTTGAGGAACCATATCAGGCAGGATAGCTCAGGATTCTGAGATCCTGCACTGGGTGAGGCTTGTCATCTCTGTTGATGACCTTGTCCTAGAAAAAATTCACCCAACTTCTTCAGGTCTTAATTTCCTCATCTACAAAATGGGAATCAGTTCCCCTCAATGACCCCTAAGGACCATTAAGAAGTTTGCTTATTAATGATGCTAAGAATGCTTGGAATGTATAAATATTTCCTAAGAAGAGCTGGTATCTCTCCTCTTGCTATAAGATTGGAGGAAGTATGCAGCATTTCTTCTGTTCATCTGTAATTTAGTCAGCTTGTGTACATACTACATTGCATTAAATGCTGAACTCTGATCCTAGTGTTTAAACATATTAAATACAAAATATGAGTAGTATAAATTGTATGAAACACTTTTGTCTCCTACTTGGAGGCCTAACAAGATTTTGATGCAGGGTCACCACAAACATTATACAGACACTGCTATGAGTAAGTGGAAGTCTTTTAGACAGTGGCTGGAATATAGTCTTATAGCAAAAGTAGTACAAGCCCATCATTGGGGGATTTATACATAGGCCAAGGAAAATTGAGGGTGGGCAAGGACTAGAGGTATTTGTTTATTTTATTTGCACATTAACTTTTATAATACTATTCCCCTAAAGAGCACAGAAAAGCTTCACAGATAACTGACTCCAAGTTTTAAACACTTCATTCCCTCAACAGCTTTGCTGGGGTTTACTGCCATAATTAATCAAAAAAGAACATCACCTATTCCTCCCTTTAGAAAAATAAAGCTTCAGGACAAGGTAGTTTTCTATTAGTGGCTTGGGAATAGAGGACATGACCACGTGTCTTTTGTTTCTGAGATCTTGGTTCTGGGTATTCATTAATAAACATACAGGGGGTTTCACTTGATGGATATGGAAGGTACAGTGCCCCAAGGGAGCTCTTTGGAAGCCATTGTCGATGATTACCTTCTCCTGTTGTTTAAGTTGCAACACTAATGGTTTTATTTATCCAAAGATTCTTTAAATTATAGATTTTCTTCCTTTTTCCAAAGGTAGTAATTTGTTGCCCTCCTTTGCTTTTGTATTTGATGAATGATTTGCAGCCTCTGCATCTCTACAATTGAATTTCTCCAAAGTCACATGGATCAGGCTCTGGGTGAATGTTTATATCCTAAAAGAAATGGGAAGCTCTTTAACCATTTCCTTTTTATAATCATGCTGTTTTCTGTTTTGCACTGCCCTGTGTTTTCTAAATTTTATTGTAATACCCTAAGGTCTTTAATATGTTCCTCTAGAGCAAAGTCCAAGAAGAAAATAAACTCTCTGAAGAGAGGTGGAAACTGTTGACAAAGGAAGTTTGAAAATGACTATGTTTTATCTCAGTTTTCAAAAACTGGAGGCAGACATAGGAAAACCTCAGCAGTTACACATATCGGTTGATCCCTCTGTCCTCTGAGAAGAGAGAGATTTATGGAATCCACAGGGACTAGGTCCACATAACCCAGTTTGAGCTTAGAAGGCATTAGCTCCTTAATGCCAAGTAAATTTTGGAAATGATTCTCCTTTGCTGACAGTACCCTTATTACTGATTGTGTAGAGTAATTTATCAGGCATTTCTTAAAATAAACCGTTCATTTATACTAATAGGACTTGGCAGGAAGAAAAAATTGGCAGGACTTGGAGTTCCTAGTGTTCCCCCCCCCTTCTTCTTTCTTTCTTTTTTATTTTGTTGCCTTTAAAAAAAATTTAAAACACCAACAGTGAAAAGTTTAAAACACTTTGAGGAAACTACTTTTGGGGGCCAGCTTGAAGTTCATTAAAGCATAAAAAACAGCATTACAAATCTGCAGAATGGAAGAAAGGAAATATTTCTGATGACAAAGTTCACCAAAAGAAAAATTAAATACAGTGTCATTGATTTTATCTTTCTGCATTCTTCAGGGATTGGGTTCCTCATGTTGATAACTTTGTTACCTATTTTTGGTATCACATGGGCTTTTGAAGAGAGCTCATTTCACTTTTTCTTCTCCATGTACAGTATATTCTGCTTTTCCTTGGAGTCTGTATCAGCTAGCTGCTTTTCTTTAGTTATGCACGTAACGTATCTGTGTTGTTTATATCTACCCAAGATAGTTATTCTCAAGGCTTTCTTATTATCTCTGAATTCTTAGCCTTGGGCCTCTGACAATAAATTTCCATCTTACATTCCCTTGGAATTAAAAGGACATCACCAGGATTGATAACCTTTTCTCCTGAATAAAACAATAGCTATGGAAATCATAATAAAATGTAAGTAACAATTGAATCTGCAGGCTCAGGAAAAATGCATCAGCTCTCTGTCAGCACTGGGAATGAGGAAGGCCTGAGAGACAAACTCTGACAAAATGCTCTAGTGCAGGAAATACATTCATGTATATATATGAATACCAGTAGGTTGTGTGGCTGTGTGACTTCAAACCAAAACAAAAAGAAGTGTTGTTTTCGAAGAGTGAATAGGGTTCTTGAAAAGTTCACAGGTTTGCTGACAGTTGAATCACACTAAAAAGGGGTAACAGGAGCTAAGTGAAACTTAGAGTACTAAGTTGGCAAGTGTTTTCCTACCATTGAATGAGTGACACTATGAGATTTTCAGGCAACTTTAACTGACTTTTTGACATCAAAGAGTGGTTATCTCTTTGTAGCTCTTTGTTTTCCTCTTCTTTCCTATCAGGATCTTAGAGCTTGTTATTTGTTTAAAACTTACTTTCATATTGTTTTGTAATATTCAAACTTTTGCATAATTGATATTATGAGGTTTATGCCCCACCCCCACAAAAAGTCTGGAAAGATATATATCAAAATGTTAATAATAATATGAAGAATAATAATTCTTTCTGGGTGATAAAATTATGGGTAATTTTTACCTTCATATTTCTTGAGTATTTTTAATACATTTTACAATATGACTTTAATATTTTGAAAAAATATTTCCAGAAAATAAGATAAAAGATATATACCTTATTTTTTGATGTACAGTTATTGTTTTCCTAGAATGCTTTAAGTATGCCCTTTATTTTTTTTCCATGTGCATGAGAATCAGGACTTTACATAGTCATATTATGTTCTATAGATTCTTATTTTTATTATATATCCATGATTTTTAATATGCCTGATCAATTTATCAGTAACTTCTAATTCACTAATACTATTATTGCCAAAATAAATATTTTTGCTTGTTTCCTTTCTTTTCATTTTCAGGCTATTAACCCAAGCATATGCAAATCTTTTGAGATGTCACTATCAGTTTATTTCTATTATTATCTGTGGTCTATGAGATAAGGAAGTCAGGTAGTAAGTACATGGGCCTTGTGAGTTTTCTTTCCTCCGAACCAAAGATTTCTCTTTTTAAAAAATTTTTAATTCTAAAGATGTGGAGTACAATTCAGGGTTAGGTATACAAATGTTCATTATGCAAGTACCGCTGTTGATGAGGTGTGCCCTGCCCTCCCCTGGCAGTTTCCCACTTCTGCCAATCCCTTTCTTATAGTATTATGATGATTGTTCAAGGTCCACAAATGAGTGAGAACATATGATACTCAGTTCTTTGTTTCTGTGATAAATCACTCAGTATTATAGACTCTAAGTCCATCCAAGTTGCTGCTAAGTTCATCATTTTGTCCTTCTTTATGACTGCGTAATATTCCAATGTGTATGTGTACCACATTTTTTTTTATCTTGTCTTCTTTTGATGGGCATCACAGTTGGTTTCATGTTTTTGCTATTGCTGCAATAAACATGTATGTGCAGGTATCTTTTTCATAGAGTAATTTGAGTTCTGGGTATATTCCAAGTAGGGGGATTATGGGGCTGTATGGAAGCTAACCAAAGATTTCTAGCAAAATCTTTAACAGGACTGTTCCTGCAGCCTCCAAATTTAGATCACTGCCTTTAATTCCAAACTAAAGGATCGTCTAGAAAAATCTTAGAGCAGTATGTATTTGGATTGGCATAGGGATTCATTGAGCCTAAAAATAATAAGGAAGTCCAGGAAAAGGTGTCATTCCTGTCAAGGAAAAAGTAGTATCATGGGACCTTGTTCCTTGCTCCCTCTCAGAGCTGATTGAATTCAGCTCATGAAATTGCCATGTTCTTGTTTAGTAAAAGCAACAGGAGAATGGACGGACACAGTTATGTCGTGATAAAGATTATTTTTATCCCAGTTGCTTGGGATGCCCAACAAATTCAGGACTTTTCGATGTAGTCCTTTAACCTTTCTGCCCACAGGCTGCCATTTCCTTCATTACTATGCCTTTCTAGAAAGGGGCCTCAGTCAACAGGAATGATCAAGTTCTATATAAATCTGCCTGTGTGAGCTCTGTGGTTATGTGTAAGTGTAGTGGGAAGAGACTGGGTCCAGTTGACTCCGTGCTGAGGAGGGTTCACCTTAAGCTTCTTCCTGGTATCAGTGATTAGTGAGACATCAAGCCAGAAATTGCAATGAGATCTGTGTCTTTTGTGAAAAACTCAGGGTGGGCACAACATTTTGAAGCTTGCTTTATGGAGACCAGCTGATCCTACTGAGAGTTCACTAGGCTACCTTGCTGTGGAATTATTTTAGTCCTGGGGCTGAGAGTCACCACCTCTTCTTCAGTGAATTCACATATAGAATGTGCTAGAACATTCAAGCTGCACAGGCAAACTAACTTTGGCAGGTTCAGAAAGCTTTTCTTAACTAGCTTGCCTATAACATTCTTATTTCTCTTTTGTTCTTTATTCAGTAAAGAAACTTTTCTGAACATTTCACCGATTTCAGTTAAAATTAATGAAGAAAATCAATTTTGTTTCTGTTTATTTTAAGGCACTAATAGGAGGGGCAATAAAGGGGACCACCAGAAGGGGAGAATGAGAAAAGGTAGACGAAGTGGGGGGGGGCGGTTCAGACTCCCCCATTCTGGCCATAGATTCGCTGTCCAATGCTAAACTCTGAAGATCCTTGACTATGTCTTATTAAAAGAAATAGCCCCATTGGTGGATTACTAAGAAAATGTTCCAGTGTTGATGTGCCTATGACTGAATGCAAGCTTATTTAAACTGGGACCCCAGATTTGTTCTTAGCTCTGAATTTCAGAGCTTTCCTTATTATTTCACCTGGATGGCTATGGTTTACTTTCCCAGGAGGTTGTATGCCCTGAGAAAATTGATTCATACCCTTTAACCTCACATAAAACTAATTTGCACCAAAAAGCCAATTAAATTCTGAGCTTCTAAAGAGCAGTGATAGCTTTACCATTTTTGATTTCTCAGTGTTGAGCATGGGTGTATGACTCAGCCAATGCTTGTTGAGTGAATATGTATTAAATTAGTATACGGAAAAAGCCTTTTACAGTATTTGGATCTTTGTGTTCCTGCCTATAGTACCTTCTTCATAGTCTATTAAGAGCCCACTGTGACAAGTTGATATTCACAAGATAGGTTGAACCTGGTTTCAGAGCAAACAGAAGCAGGTAGTTTGAAGCCATTATGGGGGAGGGCAGTTTCAGAACTTTGTCAAAAATTAGTTCTGCTCCACTCATCTTTCTCTTTTGTTCTTTAATATTCAGTAAAGAAAATTTTCTGAACATTTCAACTAATTTCAGTTAAAATTAATGAAGAAATCAAATTTTGTTTCTCTTTATTTTAGGGCACTAATGGGAGAGGCAATAAAGGGGACACACCTTTGTTGTCACCTAAAACTTAAGCTCCTCTGATGGTGTCTCCCTTGGACAGGGCTAAGAACATTCTTTTCATTCTCATTTTCAGTGCTTTGAGTGGGCCATTCAGAGCCGCTTAGGTCACCCTCCTCTCATAGCAACTTCTAGCACATTTATATCATTAAAGCCCTCCCTACTTTACTGGGGATTACAGTTGGAGGACTGGATTCACTTGGCATTCTACAAGAGGAGCTCTCTTGTGGACTAATCCCTGATTAATATGCTGTGAATTCTTGATCTCTTGGACCAGAAAATGCCCCTTCTTTGACCTCTGTCCAGTTCTTCTCTTCTGTAGAAGGGACTGGGAGGGGGGCAATTTAAAACAATTATGAGTGCAATACTTATATGTTTGTAAGGTGGAGCAAGTCACTTAATCACATTTCATCACTTTAAAATAAATAACTTTACATACTGTTAGAAATAAATCATGTATAATATATGCCCATAAATGCAAGGTAATATTGCATATAATTTGATAGCAAAAATATTTTTCTAGAAACCTATTAAAAGGGGACATTCACCTTCTGAGCATAGTCAATAGCTAGATAATTTTAATTGGCCAAATCTATGACAATCCCTGCCACTATCATTTTTCCCTAGACCCCTCCAACATGTACAAATTTTACATTTTCTGCATACATTTTATCAACTGAAAACTGCTTCACAAAGTGAACCAGAATATGTACAAAACTGATATCAACCATGTCTTCTATCAGGAAGTATAAATTGCTAGACTGTCCACTCCTGGGGAAGATGGCTGTTCTCAGATTGACTCTGACTACTTTTTTTTTTCCACTAATTTTTTAGAGGTGGGGACTATGACTAAATTAGCTCAATGAAATGAATTTTGACAATTCGGTAGTCTTTCTTTATCCACTAACCTTACAGTATTTTTAGAGTAAGTCTCATAAATCCCATTTTTTAAAAAGCTTGATTCCAGTTAGAGAATATAATTTTTTTTTTGAGAATATAATTTTTTTTTGAGAATATAATTTTATAGTGAGATTTCTTTGGACTAAATTAGGAACCAGAAACTCAAGGTAGATGCAGAAAAAGCCTTCAAGTCTTGGTCATGGGGGCTGGGAGATATTAATACATCTATAAGCACTTTTCCTTTTATTTGCACTACACAGTGCCATTTCCAAAGTATTATATAAAAAAGTTAAATTATTAAAAAATTCATGTAATATCTGTTAAATTGGTGGGTTTCATAATGAAAAGTTATAATTGCATTACAGTTTGGCAAAATTATTAATTAGGCTTCTGTTTGTAATTTAGTTCAAAGGAAAATAATCTTAGCTTACATAATGCCTTGAATTTCCCTATAGCAAGTCAATAAGAGAAATATTGAAAGCTTATGAAACTTGAGCATATTATCTCATCTATGCATAATGACAGTAATATGCTAGAACCACAGATCAAGAAGAAAATAATTCAGTAAATAATAGAAGAATAAAGATGACCACTATTAACTAATTTGCTAGCAATTATTTTTAGTAAGATATGTGTTATAAAATATTATTAGTTTCATAAATTCAGCATAACACTTTGATTAGCAAAATTATTTTCTCAGCTGTGAGGTTGGCCTTATCATAAGTTATTTGACTTAACCTAGCAATGATGTCTGACTTCAAGTATGCTAATTGAAGGTAAAGATATTCATTGACTAGAAATTAAAATAGGGCACACTAGCAGAAGCAATTCCAAAAATTTTTGCTAATTATATTGTTGCATATTATTCAAATAAATGAAAGAGCCATGCCAAAAAATAATTCTCTGTGGAAATAACCAAAAGGAAAATATATTTATTTCCTATACATTAGAGGAATGAAAAATAAACTGAGATATGTTTACAAGAGGGGTATTCAAATACCTTAACATCATAGACTCTCACCAAAAATGATAGAATGCTGGTTAGGGCATTAGATCAGTGTCACTGAAGCTGCATTCTGAACTAGATGTTAACCTTTATATTTTGGATTATTAAGAATTTTAATGGGATACCAGGGAGGGCACTGGGGATGTAGGCCAGCAGTTATTTACTAATTAATATGAAACATATCAATATTTTACTAACCAGTATGAATGTACCAGTGCACAAAAGCTGAATATCAGCTGTGGTGAAAACCTAATAATTCATTAGTAGCCATTTGATTCATTTTTCATTAAACTTGACAAATGCAATCTGTCCTGACTCTGGATCTCCACTGCCAGAATTAATTTATAATCTCAGGGCAAGCATAAAATAAAAGAATACAAGGTATAACCATATACAAATCCTAAGGAGATATCTGAGAATTCCCTTTCTGGTGAGGAAGACTAGCTTGTAGCACGCCAACTCTTCCACCAATAATAATAAGAAAAACTGAATACAAATTTAAAAAAATTCAAAATCACTGGGGAACTACCAAGAAAGTTAGGGCTTTAGTGCCAACATCCCAAAGACAAGGGAAACCCATTGAAGTCAGCCCTATATACTCTTTCACTTTCCCTTTTTAGGGAATTATCATTTTTTAATGGCAATTTTTCATGGCATAGAGACCTGCCAGAAAGTGGCAACTTAGAGTCTCTACTAGTTTTACTGGATCTGGGTTTAGGGACACTAAGGCATCCAGCATTTAAGGGGCCAAAAGCTCAGAGAAAAGTGGATATTGGAGATAAACATCAGAAGACTCTGAAGGGTGGAAAGAAGAAGGCAGGCCAGCTAAGGATCTTGGGATCCAAGGGCCAACATGGCAGTTGCCTCATATGTCTTAAGCTGGGTGTTGGAGACACTGACAATTAAGAAATTTCAAGACGATAAAAATGAGCCTCAAGAGATGCCTCTTCTCTCTAGCCAAAGAGCCAAGAAGGGGCAGGCTAGCATGACAGAAAACATTTAGACAATAACCTCTTTCCTTCAACCAAACATCAGAGGAAAAAGCTGTAGCCCCATCTTCACCTGCATCAGCAAAGGCAGAGAGGGGAGCAAGACTTTAATCTCTGCCTGTCAATGATGAGGACCATGCCTACAGCAAAAATGGAGGCCCATGGGGAGAATGAACTTCCTCTCTCAGTATTAACGGGCATCCCTGCCCACCTCTGCCAGCATGTTGTCAGAGGAGGCCAAGGTGAAAGCCTGGACTATTATTATTTTCCGGCAGTAACAAGCTACCCACTTTATCACCTGCCATATCAGTGGAAGCTACATAGGTAGGAGTAAGAAGGCAGGGTGGTATCAGCAGAGGTCTACTGGGGAACCTGAACCCCCATCTTTGTTCTGCAGGATTGAGGAGGGATTCCCTCCCCCCACCACCTGGGCTTCCACCCCCACCTTGCAGTAATGAGACAGCATTCCTTTCCCCAGCTAGCATGGAGTTGGAGGAGGCCTGCTAAGACAGAAGATTTAAATGCGATCCAGAGTCTCATAATACCCAAAACATCCAGGATACAATGGAAAATCACTCTTCATACTGAGAACCAAGAAAGTCTCAGCTTGAATGAGAAAAGAACAATCAATGGATGCCAACAATGAGAATGCACAGATGTTATAATTATCTGACAAAGGTTTTAAAGCACCCATCTTATAAAAGCTTCAAAAAGCAATCACAAACACACTTAAAGGAAAAAGCAGAAAGTCTTACCAAAAAAATGAATGTTTCTGCAAAGAACTAGAAGACATAAAGATGGACCCAATGGAAATGATAGAACATGCTGAGCCTATAAAGCTTCAGTTCTCTTCAGATGTATCTCTGGGTGGGTTGGGGCTTGCATTCAAAGTCCAGCCGTTTCTCAAGTCTGTCTCAGCCTTTACTTTTTACATGGCACTCTTAGGGCTCCTGTTCATGGTGGTTCAGGCAGGGCTGCTACCACCTCCCTTAGGCAGTGAGGGAATGAGTCAATTGCATTCTTCTGGCAAGAGTGTTTAGTTTGGGGATAGACACATGACCAATCCAGAAAACCAGAGAAAATTATTGGATTCATCTGGAACTATTGAGAAAAATGCCTCTTTTCCAGTTTGAGTCACGCAATTATTAGAATATAATCACAGACTCTTGGCTTTCATGTTTGTCACTACTTGGTCATTGCCTGCTTGAGGTGAACCAAGAGACAGGAATGGAGATACGATGAGTGTTAGGATCCTGGTGACATGGTTTGATCTCCTGAATCCAGGCAGACGTTTTAAAGTTAAATATTTTTAAAATTTCATTTTATTTTATTGTGGTAAGAGTGCATGAGATCTACTCTCTTACCACATTTTTAAGTGTGCAATACAGTATTGTTAACTCTAGGAACAATGTTTTACAGCAGATCGCGAGATCTTTTTCATCTTATACAACTGAAAGTTTATGCATATTGATAAGCAATTTCCCATTCCCCTCTCCTTACCTGCTGGTAGCAACCATTCTACTCTCTGATTCTATGACTGACTATTTTAGATACCTCATATAAGTGGAATCCTGCAGTCTTTCTCCTTCTGTGACTAGCTTATTTTGCTTAGCATAATGATGTCTTCAAGTTTCATAGTATGGCATGGATTTCTAAGTCCTTCCAAATTGTATATGGCAGAATGATTTCCTTCCTTTTTAAGGATCAATAATATTCCATTGTATATACCACATTTTCTTTATCCACTCATCTGTTGATGGACATTTAGTTTCTGCATCTTAATTTTTGTGAATAGTGCCTCAGTGAACATTGGGGTACTAATATCTTTTTGAGATGTTGATTTCAATTCTTTTTGGATAAGTACCCAAACATGAGATTGCTGGATTACATGGTAGGTTTTGAATTAGCTTATTGATTTAGAAAATGTCTCATGAAACAGTGCCAAGAAACAGAGAATGCAAAGAAGAAAAAGCCTACTTTATATTTCTATGGATTAACATATAGAAAGAAACTGATTTTTATTGTGTACCTTTTGTTTATAAATCACTATGTTGTGTTTTGTTCTCATGAATTCATCTAATCCTCATAAAACCCAATGTGGTGAGTGTGATTTCCACATTTAACAACTGTGTAAAGAAGGAGTCTCAGAAGGGTAAGGAAATGTGTCCAAATCCCCTTGACTAGTAATGCCCCAGGAAAAGTTCAAGGCAAGAAGTGACTGCTCCCCAAAATTGCCTTCAAAATAAGATTTATCTGTACATATGTGAGGAAGATAAATGTGTTATAAACAATAATTTCTATATTAATGAATTTTCACTGCTCTAGTAAAATTTCTAGATACTTACTAATCTGAAAAAAACAATACTTAGTAGTGAGCCACCATGCAGAGAGGAGAGTTTTCTTAAAATGTCTTTTCTTTCCAGGTCTAACTCAGCCTTGAAGAACAATTCTAACAGATAATAGAATAAATAACAGGATGGGCTACAGATGGTTTTTGTTTTTTTTTTTGCAGGCAAATAAAATTAAATGCAATACTAAAATAATTCAAAAATTTTATGTCACCACATGTTTACTTATATGTTCATAATAACTTAAATTCTAATCACTCTACCTTGGAAAAATAGAAATTTTAGATATTAATGATGATTTTTTAGAAGCATTCTTTAACTTATAGAGTTATGATTAA
The DNA here is from genome assembly GCA_963574415.1 of Tarsius wallacei. NCBI lineage: Eukaryota > Metazoa > Chordata > Mammalia > Primates > Tarsiidae > Tarsius > Tarsius wallacei. The sequence continues at coordinate 3,696 of CAUYQG010161388.1, read as the reverse complement.
AAATTTGAATGTGATCTGTTTTGGATACAGTATTGTATTTTATCTTTAGACAATGACTGATGTGCATTATTTTCATCTGTAAGCAATGAACTAAATTACTTACTTGATGAAGTTCTTTTATTTGCTAGTCAAATAATATTACAGATGATTGAAAGGATTTATAAAATGAGGTGGCTGAGATTTGTTCTTATTTGCTTGCAGCTGAAAGCATAATATATTTAATGCTTCCAGGATATGGAGGAGCTAACAGATGTCAAAAGATCAGAGAAAGTTATTTTGCAAAGATCTTTCAAAAGCCAAACAAAAATATTTTCTTTTACAAAATTCATAAGCTTTATTTATCAGAGAGTAATTATATTTGACAGAAAATACATTTGCTGTTTACATAAAATGTATCTTTTCCCTTTTAAATTAAAAAAATAAAAGTTTTCATGATAAAGGTAAAACCAATGGATTAAAATTAGTATAACACAAGTTTGTCATTATCAAAAGAACCACTACTGTAAGCTCTATCTTTGTAACTCTTCACTGTCCATGCAATATAGACAAATAATTTTGTTTAAATATAGTAGCAAAATGATTAAAAATCAAAGAGTGTTTTTATTTGCTATTTTATTTAAACAGCTCCCAAACTGATGTGTGTTTCCAGGAATTGCCACTGAGTGCTGAAGATTTCACTCAACACATTCAGAGATTGTGGATGTATTTTAGTGATCAGAGGTCTATAAGGCTGACTGTCTGTTAGTAGATCAACTTAGTATGCTTGATTGAACAACCATAATGTTGCACATTCAGATTTTAAGAGAAAGATGGTAGTTTGAGGAATAAATTGCTTAATGCTGTTTCTATAGGTCCCATGTAAACAAATAGAATGTTGACAAGTTTTTACAATCAAGGCCAATGTTTAATAAAGACAGGAAGGAATTTTAAAAATGGAAACATTATTTCTGGATTTACATTTTGTCTTGCTTGAGTCCAAATTTTTACTGCTAAAACAATCCAAAAACATCCTGAAGATCTCACCTGGGCTGCCACCTTGCTCTCATAAACATGTCACCCAAATGAATTGGTTTGTTTCTGACAGAAGCTCCCTTTGGAATTAATCAAGAACACTATGAAATAGTAACTATTTGGCCTTACACACTTCCATCTTCTTTCCCTCTTGTTGGTTTAAACCCTCTTTTTTTCTGTGATAACTCCTCCTACACAGATGGAGATCATGAGCAAAGATTTTAATACTGCCTTCTTGCCACACATGATTTGTCAAGAGTTTTCCTAAGATGGGTAAATATGAATGAAGCATTACCACTGAAAATGTGCAATTATAATGGAAGAAACAGTTTTTACCTGCTGGCCAGAACTGCGCTGATTTAACAAAAAGAAAATCACATTAAATCTATATGTCTGCCTTAAGACATATCTTGACTTTAAAAATATGAACATATACCCGTGTCTTAGAATAAAAAGGAGCAGTGAATATTTTAAAAGTTTTAATCTGAAGCAGGGTATGGCAGTTAGCTAAAAGGTTTTATGGAAGCAATGTCATCTGTGCACATTCCAATCTTGTGTATCTCCAGATACTCAAGAGTCCTATTATCAGAAGGGGTCTAAGAAGATTACCTTGTTCACAGGGTTGGTTGATGTCAAAAGGCCCTGCATATTCTGGTCTTGTGTTGAAAACCATCCCTTTGATGAAAAGGATATTTCAAAGGATCTTGAATGTATGTTACTTTCCTTTTCTGATTCCACATTAACCAGTAACCTACTAAGTTCCATGAAGGAAATATACTGCTAGAATATACGGGACTTCATGTGAATATCTGGTCCATGTGACAGTGGTTTCTGATGCAAGTTAATAAAAATCTCTTCTTGCAATTATGTTTCCATGTAGTTGACTATAGGTAGAGAATGAGCCAATCATGGAAACATGAAAATGTGTGCTCCATGTGATAGCTAGATACATTAAGGAGAGGCAATCTAGGGCCTATGTTAGTTTTAAAGGTGGTTTGATTTTGAGTGTTAGCTTTCATGGGATTGAGAACTGATAAGAACCAGGTTCTGGACCTTTGGAGTATAAGATCTAGGTCTAGCTGGAATTTCCTTAGACCAATTGTTCCCAAACGTTTTAGTGTATCAAACTGCCTAGGGAGACTTTTAAAAGTACAGATTCCTTTGCTGGAGATTCTGATGGAGTAGATCAGGCACAGTTCAGCTATTTGTTTTTTTTTGGTAAACACTCCCCAGTTGGTTCTAATGCATACCTATGTTTGGGAACCACTGCCTTATACTATTTTCATACAAAATTCATATGTGCCTTCTTTCAGCTGAATTTTTAAAATTATAAATAGGTTATGTGAGTTGCTAGATTTGCCTGCATTATACTTATAAATTTGGATCTAGATGGAATTTCTGGTGGAGTGTCTCTAATACACATCCCTGGGTTTGTAGAAGAAGTGGAATGGGGCGAGGCGGGGTAGCAACAAAAATGGGAATTGTCATCTTTGATGTGCAAAATGGGCAGTCAAGCTCACTACTCCTTTCCCTAGAGACTTCAGCTTAGAAATGATTACTGATGGCTCTGCCCTTAATTTTCCTGCCATTCTTTTTCTGTTTTTTTCATTTCATTGATCAACTTCTGATTTGCTTTACTTTGTTTTCATAATTAACAAATATTATTCAAGGCCATTTGCACTGACTAGTAACATCCATGCTTCCTGCTTCATTTTTGCTGTTGAAAATTCAGTTCTTTAAGTATTATTATTTTATACGTAATCATTTATCTTTCCTTCTTTATTATCCTATTTAATTTTTTTCTCTTGGACTTTAGTTATTATTGTTGTTTGCTTGTTAATTTTTTTCAGTTTTACTGAAAATGTAAGATGTGTCTGGGTGAATTCATTGATATTTTTATTATCTTGCAATTTGTTTGACTTCCTTAATCTAAGAAGTCATGTCTTTCAACAATTTTGGAAAATTCTTCAAATTTTGACACTCTGTTTTCTCCTTCTGGAACTCAAATTAGATGTGTGTTAAACCTTATTACTCTATTTTTCATGGCTTGTAACTTTTTTTTGTATTTTTCAAGTCTTTGTTCCTTCTGTTGCGTGCTAATTAGTATCTTCAATTCTGCTTTACAAGTCACAGAATTTCTCTTCAGCCTATATCTAATCTAATGTTTAATCTTTCCATTAAGTTTTTAATTTAATGATTTTATTTTTTACTTTTAGAAGTTATATTTTCATGTACTTATTCTTATAGATTCTTTTATTATAATGTTGATTTATTCTTTAATTTTTTAAAACATATTTATATGTTGATCTGATAATCTAGTAATACAAATATTTGAGGATATGATTTGTATGTTTGTTTGCTTATTTTGCTCTCTCTAGTTCATGGTGATCATTGCTCTCTCTAGTTCATGGTGATTATTTCTAGGGTATGTTTTATGGCTTATGTTCATCAGAACTTTTTATTTTGGAATTTTTTGAGCCCCAGATTGAGAACACATTCCTTTGTTTTTGCTTTTGGTGGACACCTATGACACTTCAAACTAACAGCTTTTTTTTTTTTTTATTGTGATATTGAGGGGTACATTTAAGGGTTAGGTACACAAATATGTCTCATTCAGGCACCCTTGTTTGTAAGAAGTGTCCCCCCATCCCCAGACAGGTATTTACTGCCATTAATTGCTTCCCC
>CAUYQG010161386.1:0-25997 GCA_963574415.1 Tarsius wallacei | reverse complement strand
CGTGCGGTGCTCTTTTCTCGGTCGGCACCATCTTGTCTTCATGACTTTCTGTTGTGTTTTGCCGTGGGTTTTTCCCCCCCCCCCCCCGCCCGTGATCGCCTGTGAGTCCCTTCGAGAACGCAACATGATGTTGATCCAAATAGGAACGAATACAGTATTCCGGAAATCCCCACCCCGGCGACACGGTTTCCGCGGTGCGCCCTTAACAAGCGCGTTTAGTTGAGCCTGACAGCATCCTCCCTTCCTCCGCTTCCCCGACCGCCGAGCCGCCTGCACCTGCCAGCACTGGAGGACCTTCTGTTGGCGACTAACCCCCTCTAGCGCCGACCCGCAGCATCAGAGCCGCGGCTGCCCGGCCGGGAGAGAGCGCGCCAGGCTCGGCCGAGCCCCGCCGCGCTTCCGGCTCGGTCCCAGCCCGCCGCGCCCGCCCGGGCCGCGGACGCCCAGATCCCCTCCCCGTCGGCTCGCCGTGGGGCCCGGGGCGGGGGCCGCCGGGTGCCCCCGAGTAGCCGGCGCCGCGGCTTCCAGCGCCCCGAGCGCGGGGAGGGAGGAGCGGGCGCCGGGAGGGGGCGGCTCGCGCTGGGGGAGGTGTCGCCCCGGGCGCACGCGGCGGCGGCGCCGTGGATGCCGCCACGCGCCCCTCGGCCCCTGGATCGCCCGCCGCGCGCGGCCCGACGCCGCCACGCCGCGGGCGCTCCGGGCTGCCCGGATCCCACCGCCACCGCGACCATGCTCGTGACCTCCACCGCGGAGCCACCGCCACGCGGCGACGCGGAGCCCCGGGCGAGCCCCGGCGCCGGGCACCCGCGCGCTTCCAGCTTGCTGTGACTCCCCTCCGCCGCCCCCTCTCTCCCTTGGCTCTCCCGGGACTGGAAGCGGCGGAATTGGCCACGACGGCGAGGCGCTCGCCTCGGTGGCCAAGTTTGGGCGACCCGCGCTGACCGCCGCCGCCGCCGCCGCCGCGCTGTCCCCGGGACGCGACACCTGTCCAGGGCTCTCGCCGCCTCCCGCGGCAGGAATGAGGCGAAGCGACCGAGAGGCGGGGCCGCGAGCCGACCCGTCCTGAACCGGCCGGCGCCGCGGCGCTGCGATGGGTGGCTAAGTGCTTGGGGACACAGCGCGGCCTCGGGGATGCCCAGACAGCGGCCGCCGCGGACGGGGCGCGGCGCGGACACGGCGAAGACGGAGATGTCCGCGGGGCCGGCCGCCGCCGGCGCCCCCGGGGCGAGGGGCTGAGGACTCCATCCGCAGCTCGCCCGGACCTCTCCGGCCCCGCCGGGCCGCCTCCCTCCCCGGCCCGCCCCGCAGCGGCCGGAGGAAAGTTCCCGCCGCCCCCACGCCTCTCCACGGCGGCCGCGCCTCCTCCGCTTCTGGCTCCGCACGCGCCCACTTCAGTCCCGAGCGGCGCTCGGGCCGCCCGCCCGCCCCACCTGGCCGGCCCTCCCCGCCCCCTCCCCGCGCGAGGCGCTCGCCCCCGCCCCCTCTCCCCTCCCCCAAACCCCAGCCCGAGCTCGCTCCTGCGCGCGCGCTCTCCCGGGCCCAAGTGAACAGTCCTCGCGCGAGCGGGACACTGTGGTGGATGCCATTCCGCTCGCCTCCAGCCGCCAGGAGCTCCCCGGCGCCGCAGGCAGCGTCCTCCTCCCCAGCAGCTGCACCCGCACCTGGGCAGCCTGGACCCTCGTGCCCTGCCCCCGGGACCTCGCGCGGGGGGCGCCCCGGGACACCCCCTGCGGGCCGGGTGGAGGAGGACGAGGAAGAGGAGGAAGAAGACGTGGACCGGGACCCCCGCCCTACCCAGGACACCTGCCCGCGCTGCTGCCACTTCTCTTTAAGGGGGAGAAGAGAGCCGGGAGCCATGGGGGGCTGCGAAGTCCGGGAATTTCTTTGGCAATTGGGTTTCTTCTTGCCGCTGCTGACGGCTTGGCCGGGCGACTGCAGTCACGTCTCCAACAACCAAGGTAGGGACGGGGCGGAGGGGCGGGAGGAGCGGGAGGAGGAGGGTGCTCTGAGGACCGGTGCACCGGTCGCCTCCTGCAGGTAACTTCGTCCCGGGGTCAGCTTCAACGGGCTTCAGCTTCAAGGGGGCCAAGGATGTCCTCTCCCCAGAGAGCCCTGTGTACTCCGCCCGGGACTGGCAACCCCATGAGCTACCGTCCCTTTTGCTTCCAGATGGCTCTAAGGGGTTGCGTGGACGTCGGTCGCGCTGGGGTCTCACCGCTGGGAGTCGCCGGGCCGCTCCTCCCGGTGCTGTCTCCGCGCGAGGTCAGGCTCCGTGGCACAGACTTAATGGAGACTTCGGGCTGGTGGCGGTCGCTCCGAGCAGGATAACGTGTGGATTCTCCCACATGCCTTCTTGAAAGGCAGATTACTCCCTCTGTTCCCTGTGACCAGTGATCGGCCTTTCACCTCTGTCACTCTGTACCGCCCTCGCCCAGGCTCACCCCTCTACCCTATCCACCATCCAGGCCGCCCTACGTAAGCTTGTTCGAAATTATGTCTAGACCAGATGCCCACAGATCTGTATTGGGGTTTCTGTTTCTTGCAGGCGGGGTATAGGAAAGCGTTAAGTGTGAATTTCCAAGTTGTGAATATCCGATTCATAAAGTCGAGTCACTGACAGATTTTTTTTTTTTTTGTAAGACTGTGTTTTAGTGGATAACGTGGTAAAGTGAGAGAGAATAGAGTGTGGAAAGTGATGGAAAGCTGGAAAATACATGTAGAATATTTGAGCATTTCCTTTCCTTCTGTTCAAACACTCTTGATGAAACGGATCTCATTGGATTTCTGCTGTGAGTAAAGACCTATAAAGAATACCACCTGCATAGTCTAAATCCTTCTAGACTAAGCTTCGAACAGCCGTAAAAGTTTTCCAGCACGTACCTGGCTGGATGCTCACTGGCACAGTGAAGACCACCAGTGTGTCATCTGTTATAGAACACTGTTCTAAAGACTTCAATTGTACAACAGCGTAGTCAGTTAAAGTTACCATTTCATATGCTAGTTTCAGGGTCTGACACCTGAGTTTCAGGGTCTTAAAACAATTTGCAGGTCTAAAGATGGAGGTCAGATGGCTTTCATTGTGCACAATGTGTGGGAGAGGGAGTAGGTTATAGAATGAGCAAGGAAACAGCACAACCTTTTTTTTTGTCATAAACACACATGGCCACTTTATTTTATTTAGAAATACATTTATTCAGAATCGATATTCAGTTGTTCTCATTTATTCGACTGGTACTCGGGCATATTTTCCTAATTACTGCTGTTTGTGTGTGTGTGTGTGTGTGTGTGTGTGTGTGTGTGTGTGTTTACCACGACAAAATACAGTCACAAATGCATAGATGAATTTGGAAACCATACGTAACCCTCATGGCTTTGAAGATATGTCACATAGGTGCCAGTTATAGTGCTGTACTTTGAGGATCAAGTTTACTAGAAGTTTGTAACAATTATTCCCCTGCAATAATTTCTCCAAATCAATTATTTATTTAAGTCTTTATGATACATCGGTAACCAACCTGGGCCCTGGGGGGTACTAACAGATATGTATTTAATAAACACATCTTGAAATGACTAAAGTACTATTCTACCTAAATATGTCATGTTAAAGTACGACCTTTCAGACATTCATATTAAATTTAGGAACATAGAGACAATATTTATCAACCTCTTGCCATAATTTTTATTTGCTTATTCATTTTAATGATTTACTCATACTAAAAGGTATTTGCCTGAAATATATGCCAAATATATGTAATTTATATGTTTTTGCTAGTTAGCTTAACTTAGTGAATGAGTATTACCCAATTTTCCCATCAGTTAAACACGTACAAGATTGTCTACTAAAACTCATTTGAATTTGTATTTATACACTAAAAATACTGTGTTAAGTACCACTTGGCTAAAATAGGACCTAAAGTTTAAAGTGACTAAATTTGGGGACTTCTTCAAAAGAAGATTGTAGAGACAGTATGATCAGACTTTTTTTTTATCTGACAGAAATGATTGTAAATAAAATTCTTTTTAAAAGTCAAAGTGATTAGCATTTTTTCCTAATAATAAATTGAAATAAATTTCAAATACTGAAATCATTACACTAATGGTTAATGAAATGTCAACTTTCTAAATGGTATTCTTATGGACATTTAGAGGATATTTTCTTAACTTGTAGTTTCATAAACAGCATAAATCAAAACATATCAATTTTTAGACATGGAAAACATGCATTATTTTATGTATACAATATGAAAAGATTAATGTGAAATATAAATTTGATTGCTTGTAAAAATAGAGTGGTAATATAATTCATATTTAGTTTGAGAAGATAGTTTTCATTTTCCAAGTAATTTTCACTTGGAAAGCTAATGGAATTGTTTTATTTTTTAAACAGGAGCATAAACTTTCATTTTTACATAATTTTCCTTCTTCATAAAGGACATTCATAAAATGTTAATGTTATGTATCTGTTTTTTCCTATGTGACATTTTTCGTGGCCGAAAAGAATGGATTCGGTTTCCCTACACCCTTCCCCCCTGCTTTTCAGAATATAGGCAAGGTAAAATAATGGTAATGACCAAAAAGAGAACTCTCATTTGTGTAACATGGTGCTCAGAGTAACTTGCCTATAGAAAGGATCTCTTGTCTTTTAACTGACTGTGATGCTGACTATAAAGACAAACTAAATCAATCTGACACTCTCTTCCTATTACCCAAACCTGCTTGAATCAATCAGAAAGTAAAGGTGCTTCCTAGATCACGTCATCTGATTAGGAAAGTGAAGACATGAATTGTGTTCACATTTCTTTCATATTCCATTAATCTTCCTTATATTTAAGATCGCACTACTAATTAGGTGTTAGTAATTTTTATGTAAAAATATTTTATCTTCTCAAGGTATATAACTTTTCATTTATGTACTAGACACATAGGTGAATATAAAATACAGTCTTGATTCTTGTGTAAGTTAACCATCTACGGTGTATAAATTGCAATGCTAATAGACACCAGGGGTCCGTTTATTAAAATGTTACTCCTCAGCAAATAGTACTTTATAGCCTAAATGAGTTGATGCATCTCTCAGGGTGTGGCTCGTGTGTTTAAAAAAATAATCAATTGCATATTCAAATAATTCATTAAGTCAAAATATGGTATGGTTACATGAGTCTAGTGAATTTATTTTACTAACAATACGGTGTGAATTGATTTTTTCCCCTGGAAATTCAGTCACAAACAAAATAAACAAGCAAAACAATAGTGTGACTAGTTTGTTCCTTGAATTTATTAATTCGAATGAACTGACTGCAAAATCCACTGAGTTGTATATAAATACAAGTAAACATATTTAAGCAGAAAAATATCTGCTTGACAAAATTCAGGCCCTAAAATAGTTGAACTTCTGAAAGTATTGTGCACAAACTGTAAGACTGAATATTGCTCATATATTTATAGAAATAAAGAAATAGAGGATTTTTTTTTAGAATATTCTAGTGGACTTTAAATATGTTTTAAAGTCCACAAAGAATATTTGTTTTCAAAGATAAACTATTGGAAGTTATAAAGGTACAAGGGATTTTTATTACATTCTTTCTTGTTAAACATAGGTATAAATGTAACTTAGACTGTAATTTTTTATAAATTTACAAGATGAAATGCATCACTGTATAGTCATTATTAATTAGCATCCAAGGTATAAAGATAAAATATTACTTTTATGCAGACTGAGCATTGACCATATAAGTGTTTGTTCTGGGTTCAGGATAAGACTATATCTAAAACCTTTCTCTTGCACAAAAATTCACAGCGTTTGTTAAGGAGCTCTTCTTCAAACCACAAGCAACAGAATAATACAGTAAAAGCTGTATAATATACATGAATAAAGCACTTTTTTATGGATTTCCTAAGGGGGAAATATATATCTAATCAAGAGAAATTGATAATTCGATTGCATCTTTTTTTACTCATGTGTTTCTTCTAGAAATATTAGAAAAATATTAGAGTAGAAAGCCTTTTGTTTCTTTGTTTCTTCACGGATCATTGCTAGTATAAATTCTTTAAGTACATAAGGCATCATAGATTTCTTGTATTTCCCTCTCCCTCCCTCTCTCCTCTCACATACACAAGTCTGTCTACATGCTCCATTTGTCCCAAATGGTAAGAAAAAAAAAATAGATCCTACTTTACACTGTACGTCAACAAAATCCCAACAGTAATAGAAATTTCTTCATCGTACCCTTGACTCAACATTTCTTGGCAGTACAGTATAGACCAGTATATATAGTTAAGTAATCAAAATAGATTGACTTTGTCCAATGTACATTGTCAATCTTGTAATCAAACTAAGCTCATACAGGATCAAATTGCTTATACACATCTACAGCATTCTGTTCAAATTGTAATTTCATTGGGCTGACATCATTTCTTTAAACAGTTGAATATATTCTGCTCTTGCCTTATTTGGTTGAATATTGACTTCTAGAATCTAAAATTTAGGTGATGTATAAGAAAAGATAAGTAAGGCAGGCATGTTGTATGCTCTCATGGAATTTGGGTAAGCAAAATAAATAAATAAATAAAAGGTTGTAGGAATTCTGTGAAGGAAGCAACAAAGACACTGAGAGAGAGAATAACAGGAGTGATATGCTATTTTATCTTATTTTATTTTTAACTTATTTATCGTAGAGGCAGGGTCTCACCAAGTTGCCCAGGCTGGTCTTGGACTCATGGGCTCAGGCAATCCACTGGCCTTGGCATCCCAAAGTGTCGGGATTACTGAGCCACCAAGCCTGATCTGATATGCTATTTTAAATGGGACATTTGGAAAGGCTTGTCTGGGAAGGTGACATTGAAACCTCACTCTCAAGGAAGAGAAAGAGCTAATTGTGCAGAGTGGGAAGAAGTGCATTATAGGTAGTGGGAACCACCTTAGCAATGACCTTGAGGAGAAATGACCTTCATGTTTGTAAAACAGAGTGGTGTGAACTGGAACTTACTGAACAAGAAAGTAAGTTCCAAAAGATAGTCAGGAACCAAGTTCCACAGAATAGAAAAAGATCCACAGTAAGGAGCTGAGTTTTTATATTATTCCAGGTAAAACATGGAGCTGTTGGGAGCTTTTGATCAACTGAGTAAAATGAATCAATTACATTTTAAGAGTACTATCACTAGTGAGAACGAAATTATTGTAAGGTGGCAAGAGTATAATTAGGAGTCTGCTACAGTTGTCCAGGAGAAGGATATAGCGGCCTGCTTAGAGTAGCGGCAGTGGAAATGAGGAGAAGGATAGATATGAAGTATGTGTTGGAAATAGAATTTATAAGACAATCTTGTCCTTAGAAATAAATGCAAGGAACCCCCCCAAATTTTCCATTATTTCCCATTTAAATAATCTTTCTATATAAATATTGATAATTGACAAGGGATAGGAAGGATGCGATAGACCAAAATATGTAGCAAGGGTGAGATGCCCATTCCCCACTTTATTCAGTTCAAGCTATAATTTAAAACATGATTTTGATTGGACAATTTGGCTATTTCAAGCCATCATACATGATGTAAACTCATATTGGATTAACCAATGCTTTGATGCATGTCTGACATGACCACTTTCCCAATGTACAAGTAGGTAGGGACATCGTCAAAAGGTGTATAGTTAGCCAACAGAGTCTAGTTTTTAACTAATAAAGAGCAACAATTGTGAGTTTGGAATATGTACCAGTTTTATCCATCTCTGTAATGATCAAATTACTGTTATTGAAGACAAAAATTCTAAGTGATACTGGAAATAAAATAGATGTATTTTCAAGTTTTTCATTATGTTTCTCCCTGTATTTTGTTTAATTGAAGAGGAACAAATTAAACGTTAAGCAAGATCTAGAAAACAAAATTTATGATATTCTTGGGGACGAAGGGAAAGGAAGAAATTGTTAGACTTTTTTTTTAACTAAACAGCAGTAAATTTCATGCAATTGAAAATTTTCTCTGACCAGCTAATTACCCATTATTTTGAGTTTACCTTTTAATAATACTGTCTGAGAATAATTATTAAATGTAAAGAAGCAAAAGAAAAATCCTAACTTAAACAACAATCCTATGTACTTAGTGTGTTTTAAATAAAATTTATACTTTGGAATACTTCATTTAAACATTTCTAAATATGTTTAAATGTATATTCAAATGTATTAAATCTTATACTTTAGTGCTTTAGAATGTTCTGAAAAATACAATTTTTATAGTTATTTCCTTTCAGCGAGCAATATGACCTCTTATGGGATAATACAGTTTCAGTTTTTATTTTTAAATATGCTAAAACTAAATGATTCATTCTTTGAACAGATATTTATCAAAGACCTGCTAGACGCTAGCCATTGAACGTGCCACACATAAAGCTTCAAGGACAGCTTTCTCAGAATATAGAATCCACTGAAGAATTTCCAGATCAGTCAGGAAAAATGTCTGTTTTCTCAAAATTAAATTTATAATCAAGTAGAAAAATCTTTAAAAACATATGTGTGATATGATAATAAATACCAATAGTTATTAACCCAAATAAGATAAAATATTTATTTACCATTTATTTGAAAATAAAATATATTATTTTATTGTACTTTTATCTCAAAGTTAAGAAAATAAGGCACTCAGCAACTACATATTTAATATCAAGCATTATGCTAGGTGTTGAGGCTACACAAAGATTATCATCATCGTCTGTTCTCTAGAATCTCAATTTGCAGTTGATGTTTTATATCTTTGAGTAATTGATACATTTTTAATTACTTGATGATTTTTATAAGATACATTTTACAGTAAATGAGATTTCGTGGAAGAAAGGGGAGTTAAAAATTGCTATCTACTTTATGTGTTTTACTTGTAAATTATTTCACAAGAATCTTCTAATGCTAGTTTTTCGGATTGGTAGATGTTCTAACTAATAACATGACAAGAAAATGTATTAGTATGCATTTCACAAATGTATTCATGTATACAAAAAAAATATTTCACACATTTAATGGCTTGCATTGAACTGACATTTGAGTTGAGCTTTTGTTCAAAAGATATTAGACTGGTCTATTCTGGTGTGCATATTTTTGATGGGTTAATTATTAAAAACTGTAATTTATGTTGAAGATGCTAAATTTTCAGTTTCAAATAGCAGCGACCATATGTTTTAACTGAGCTTTGGAGGATGAATTGGGATGAAAGTGTATGTTTTCAGTCCATGTCCTTAAAAATATACTCAACTAGTTTCCCAGTATGCTGAGTTGTCCAGCTTTTGGCCTGTATGGTGACCTGATCTCAGGGATATAATTGAAAACTTATTGCTCTTCCTCTATTTTATTTCATGTTCAGGTATACTTACTTTTTGATCATAGGGGATACGAGATAACCTTGCCTTAGAAAATGGATGTTAAGGAGGTAGAAATACGTAATCTATTATTTTGCTTTTGTAATGTATGGTATCTTTGTGGTTATCTGGGTAAAAAGTAAGCATCGTATATACATACTTATATATAATTTATTATGTTGATTTACTAATAATTATTACTATACTAGTAATTATGTGTTCTTTCAGATGACTGTATTGTATTATGATACTTGTATTTTGTGGCATATGGATGGTGCAAAGAGAAATGCATTCTTACATAGCACATAGAGTATAAGATTTAGAATAAAGAAAGGCACTTGCTTTTAATATGAAAAAAGACCCATAATTTAAAAAACAATGTGTTGAAATGTGCATACTGATGGAAGTAGTTATAATTAGGTTTATTTTAAGCAAGTTAATAAAGAGAAATATTTTGTGTACTAGGAGACATTCAGTTAATATGTCTTCCAAGAAAGAATTATCTAAAAATAATTGAAATGATTGCTCCCAAGTTTGAGTTGAATTCCGTCTTGATGGCACCTTAAATGTTACGCTTAAAGCAAGCCGTGTTGTTGCTTATATTGCTATAAGATGACACTTTAATGTTGCTAAACATAATTGAAATTAAATGTGTAATTAGAGAATTTAACTATGTAGAGGCCAATAAATAAGTTATTCTAAGAGTTGGTATCTCACACAAATGAAATTGATTTTTAAATATAATACAGTAGCTAAGCAACTATAGCACACTGAAGACTGAAGAAAAATAGAGTGGGGGAAAAACTGTTTCACATCACTTTTTTAGAAAATGAGCCTACCGGTTAAAGATTCTTTCTGGTTCCATTTACTGAACAATACTCTGGTCTAGGTCCCTTGGTCTCTCCAAGTATAGAAGTGTCCATTGATGGCAAGCAATCTAGCTACACCTTTTTCTTTTAATATTGAAAATTGTTTTCACTCTTCCTCTGGAGTGAAAGTACATTAAGTTAATATTTATCTTGTGAATGCAAGTGAAAGTAATCAGTAGTTGCCATTAAGTGTGAGGAGAAATAGCTGAGCACACAGATTATATTGCACAAAATCATAAAAGAGCTGTATCAATTTTTAAAATAAAATGAAATCTATGCATTGGTCTACTTGTTACCAATCAGCGTAATGCTTCAACAAAAAAAATGAAGACTGCAATACCCAAGAAATTTTTAGAGTACTAGAACATTTAATGAGGGAAGTTCATTATTGCCTAGTCTATTTTATGTGTTCAATTTAATGAGGGAACAATTGGAAAGAGTTCTTAATTTTTATCTGAAAAAGAAGAGAATAACTTTGGAAGTACATACTGTTGGTATAAGATATTGCTTAACATGGTTAAAAATAAGTAAAAATTAACATGCCCCACTTTTATTGTTATTTTTATGATACTATATTAGAGCAAAAAGGTACTTATGGTATAATAACTTATTGTCTTATAGTGGTATAATAACTTCATTTTATAGTTTAGAAAAAAATGTAGTTCACCCAGGTTATTAAAATAACAGCTTGCTAGTTTGTTGAATAACAATTACACATGTAAGAACCTTTATAACATTCACTAGTTTATGACCAGAAATATATTTATGGATGCATTATTTTTAGATTTTTTAGGAACCCTGTTAACCAGAAATGTGGAATTAAAATTTAGTAATTTATTTTTAAGGTTAGTAATCTAATGTTTCCATAGGTTTACTAAAATTTTATGACATATATTTTTTAAAATGCTATAAGCCTTAAAATCAGGTAAATATTTGAAAAATTTTTCTAATACAAATTTCTCAGATACTTCTTACTTGCAATATATCTATAGTAACGTTTGAGTTTTTGTTTATTTTATTTTTATTCATTATACGTGAGCACTTTGGTTTTAATTTCTAGGGTTTATTCATATACTTTTCCCTAGAATTCTCAAACTAGTTCTATAAATAAGAATATATTCATCCAATTTTAAAATGAAATATATTGATACCTATTATATTTCTTTTTGGGAGCTTTACATTTAACTAATGAGGTTATTTACAGGTCATTGAATATCTAAACATTAATTTATATATCAAAGTAATATGGTATTTGGTTGTTCTATAGATAAGTTACTATCTATGAACTGTCATTTGCAGTGATGAAAAGTCTGTTATCAAGGATTTGAGAATTAATAATACGAAGACACAGAGGATAAATATTCATTCAATATATTGGTCCTGACCCTTTTAGCCATGATTTGTGTGACTCCTGGAAATGAAAACAGATCTGCCCCCCATAAAGGACAATGTCACAAAATCTAGTACCTGAAATTAAAATGCAATATAGCAAAGATAAAATGAAGGAAAGTAATTTAAATTTTACAAACATATAAGCTTGAGAACATGAGAATCTTGAGTTACACATGGGTAATGAAAATGAGTCTTACATTTATAAGGCTTTATCTTCATGAAGATATTAAATTAATAAGAGAATTAAGATGAATGACTTCTCCGGAGACCTTCATTTTTAAGTAACTGAGTTAGTTTTTCTGCATTTAAAGATGAAAACTTATTCTACATATAAAGATAAACAATAACCCAGTGAGTAATGTCGTACATTAAACCTAGATCTTGGAAGTAAGTGATATGACTTGGCTTTTATATTAAAAGCTTAATCTTACTCTTTAAAAATATTATATTTAATGATGGAAGCTGCCTTCAAGAATATAACTACACAAAATTTAAATTTTAAGGAATTCCATTTGACTTTGTCTATTTAGTTATTTTACCTTTAGATGAATGTAAAATTGATAAAACCTGTGTGGTTTACAATATATGTGATGTAAAATGTTTCATCAAATATGTTTAGTTACTTACCATCTCCTATCACATTAGATTCTTGGTTCACTGTAATTTTCTCTTTTCTAATTTTATTAAATATTTGTTTTTAGCCATGTTTCAGCACTTTGGAATTGCTAGTTTTCTTTAATATTTATCTTTATAAATTAGTTAAATTACCGTTTGATAGATCTACATTTTTATATTTGAGAAGCACAGAGAGGTAGAAATTGCTGCCAGAACTTGGTATTTTTAAACAGAAAAATCAATAGCAGATTACCCATGATTCGCTGTTGACATTTAGATTTGTACATTCAGAATGTCAAAACGCAGTGAAAACTATCTAATTTTTATATTACAATAATACTCCTATTTTAAAAGTCAAAATTTTATGGTCCTACACCCCCCATATAAATGATACAATTTTTTGGGAAATAATTGAAATAATTATAGATCTGTTGATACAACCAATGGAGTCCAATAATTAATTAATTAAAAATAAAGGCCTGCTTATAAAGCTAATGGATTATTCATCACCTTGCATGCATGTATGGCTTTTATTATTACTATAACACTTTAGTGCAGGCATTATTTGTGGTATATAAATGAATATTTCTATAAGGTTGAATTAATATATTTCTCCTTCAGTCATCATGCAATAACTAGAATATGGATATTTTTTGCTATGTCATAAGTTATTTTAATTCTATGCCAGAGTAGGTTTATAATAGAAAGTATTTTCTATGATAGCATATTGTTATCAGACTTTAAGGAATTGGAGATATTTTCAAAGTTTTGATATATATATATATATATATATATATATATTTTTTTTTTTTTTTTTTAGTTGGAGTCTCTTTCTGTCACCCAGGCTGGAGTGCAGTGGCACACTCACAGCACCATAACCTTGACCTACTGGACTCGGGTGTTTCTTCTGCTTCAGCCTTGTAAGTAGCTGGAGATGCAGGCACATGCCACTGCGCCTGGCTAATTTATTTATTTATTTATTTAGTTATTGTAGAGATGAGGTCTCGCCAAATTCCCCAGGTTGTTCTCAAACCTGTGGCCTCAGGCAGTCCTCTCACATTAGCCTTCCAAAGTGCTGGGATTATAGCCATGAGCCCCCATGCCCAACCTTGATATCTTAATTCTAAGAGATGATGATTTTATATACACTGCTCTATGCACACACACACAACGCTCATTGTGATATGGATCCCATTCTCCAAATGCACCATTAGGTTGAAAGTTCTATTCTTGATGTGGCATCAGAATTCAGTACACTTAAATGGTACCCATACAACTAAGGAGAAACCTTCAGTTTCCTTTTGAGTTCATTTGTCATGATCTATTTAGTGTCCAATTCCAAGATTATTCTGTTCATTGCAGTTGCTCTCAACTTCTGATTTAAAATATGAACTTATTTTATTCCAGTGCAAAGATAGGGACTATTTTATGCATATTAGCTACTTTTAACTTATCTCTGTTAGCTGTTCTTAAATTGAAATAATTGTGGTTTATGCCTTTGTTATATCTAAAGTTTTTAACATACTACTAACATACCTCATGCTATTTCCAATTATGTTTTCTAAGTTGTCTTTATGTTATGTTTATTACTGTTTCAAAAACAAATGACCTTCAGCCTACAAGTTAGTTAACTCATTATTCTTTTCTTTCTGGGATTTGCTTCTGAAGACTTATATTGACATTGCTCAATAGGTGACTGTGACATAAAATATCCATTTACCAATTACTAAATGAATGGGACCCCAAAAACCAGAATTATCTTTTTGGGGGGTAAGCTTCTTGTAGTACAGGCTTCCCTAGTAGGTAAGTGTCCTAGGAACCCATTGGCATCAGTGTACCAGCTAGCGTTGTTGTGAGAGGCTGCTTTCAGCTTCAGTGAATTTGTTTGTTTTTGGTTTGGGGGTTTTTTGGGGGAAGATTCTTTCAGTGCATTTGCTCATTTCATGATGAGTGATTCACGAGCACACCTGCCCACGCTGCACTGAGTGTTCAGCAGTTTTTGAATGGCATGACCCCCATGCCCTACCCTCTCTATTCACCCAATCTTGCCCCAAAGACATTTTTTTTTGTTGTTTCCCTGGATGAAAAAAGTTCTCAAAGGTAGACATTTTGCAGATGCGGAAAAGGTGAAACAAAAATTGGCAGAAGCACTGAAAGGCATCAAAAGTGATGAGTTCAGAAACTGTTTTGAGCAGTACAAAAAAGTGTCTTGATAGGGGAATTGCATTGGACAGAGAGTGAAGGTGACTGAAGTTTAAACATGTAAGAATAAATACATAAATTATTATAAATAAATTCTGGGACTATTTTTTGGTCCCCCACTTGTATCAGTACTTTATATATTAATGATAAGCTCCCTGGCAAAATGTCAGTTGTAGAATTAAAATTCATGGAACTTATTCTTAAGTGTGGTTCCTTACCTTCCAGTTTAAATCTAAATCAACCCAAATAAGCTTACCTAATAGCCACATGAACAGGAATGGCTGCCACCTGCCTAGTGATAGATGGGAGGGAAAGGTAGGTAGGCCCAGGGCTGCAAGGTGTGTTTAAATGGAATGAGGCCAACAAAAAAAACAGGGGCATCTGCCTTTACTGCAGGTGGCACTGATCTTGAAGACACACACACATGCACGCACACACGCATTGTTTTAATATTGCCCAGCTCTGAGAAACTTCTCCTGGAGTGGAAAAAGCCAGAAAACTCTTGAAAGAGAGTTGGGAGTTTGAGTAAGAAATTAGGATGACTCTCTGTGTGAAAGCAAGGAAATTTTCTTTCTCAGTCCTCATTCCTTAACATTTAATATTTTGGGAGGATTTTATAGTTTTATGGAATGCTATGTATTAGTCTTTTTCTCAGTGAATTTTTTGAGTTAAAAAAAATGTAGAGAACCTTTGCCCATCCTTTATAACTGCATTTCCTAGATGTTATGGCTTCAGGTTAATATATATCATTCCTCAGAGGATGTCCTGATGGCAAACATTTCTTCTGAAAATATAAAGTGTTCTAGAAAGCAATTAAACAGCATGTTGAAAAATGTTTATATGATTGGATCCATTAATTCCATTTTTATGAATTTAAAATCAAGAGAAATGATGAGGAAAAGACGGGGCAAGATTTATATACCAGGATTTTCATCTCAGCCTTATTTATAAAACAAAAGACTTGGACTCAAAGGACATGCCCAAAAATAGGAATTTTTTTTTAACAGAGATAGATTCATTTGAAAAAAAATATATTGAATATGGCTGTGTGCATCAACAGAAGTTCTGAATTCCTTTGTGTGAGACAGTGGATAAGCTTGTCTTACTGCTAAGAGGGAACATGAGAGGTGACAGAAGAACAAGGAGAGAAGGCTGGTAAGGACAGCCTCATGGAGATTTAGCACTACTTTATAGAGTGGCCAAGAAGGCAGTTGAAAATGATGATGTTTCTTGTTCTATTTGAGGTTGTTTCATGGTTGGGATGTTAACTCCTGTGCACAACCCCCAAAATCTTCTCTTTGAAAATTCTGCCAGTCTGTCATACTTTGGAAAAATAAGAACATAGACAACAGAAATATAAATTCTCTAAGGAAAGATCATCAGCTGATAATGTTTCCCCCAAAGCAGAAGAATAACCTCCTGAAGATATCAGAGCATATCTAAGTGGGGCTCTATAAAAACATTGCCCTATTCTTATAGGCTGCTCAGAACAGCAGCTGGGTCAGGAATTTTATCCCCATCTGGGACTAAAATGAGTTCTTAATCTCTTCAGAGGAAGTGACATGGATCTACCTAACATGACAGCATTCCCACAGAAAATTTACAGAGAAAAAGAAGCATAGCTACTCATGTGTCCATGATGTGCATTCTTTCTTTTGTCAGGAAACTCAGGTCAAATGTATGAGAGATAGATTTCAGGGATAGAGAAGTACTAACCTTAACAATTTGGAATCCCATTTCATATGCTCAGACACTCTAACTTCACCTTCATTTTTATGAGTGCATAGAAGTGGCCTGCCCATCTGTCTTTTGTTCCTGGAAATGAACCCTGAAATCAGAAATTTGACCATGGCTTATGACCAGGGTAAAAATAGAGACATATTTTAGCAAAAGTCCATCCAAAGTGGACTGGATAAAGAAAATGTGTTACATGTACATGATGGAATATTATGCAGCCATAAAAAAGAAGAAAATCATGGCCTTTACAGAAACATGGATGTAGCTAGAGATCATTATCTAAGTGAAATATCATAGAAACAAAGAACTGAATACTGCATGTTCTCATTCACAAGTGGGCCCTGATCATTGGTCAGGAACACGAGGATGGATTCAGCAGGTGGGCACTGCCAGGGGAGGGAGGGAGGAAAGAGGAAGGGGAGTACAGCACATGGCAACATACAGGGTACCTGGTCCACTATTGGGGGTAGAGAGGGCTGGCTAGAAGTTCAAACGTCACCTGCATGCAACTTTTTAATGTAGTAAATCCTTACTTGTACCCCACAATTTTAAAATTAAAAAATAAGGCTGGGTTTGGTGGCTCAGCCTGTCATCCCAGCACTTTGGGAGGCCAAAGTGAGTGGATTGCCTGAGCCTGCGGGTTTGAGACCAGCCCGGGCAACTTGGCGAGACCTCGTCTCTACAATATATCAAAAATTAGCCGGGCATGGTAGCACGCACCTGTAGTTCAGCTACTTGGAAGACTGAGGTGGAAGGATCGCCGGAGCCCAGCAGATCAACGCTGGGGTGGCCGTGAGCATGCCATTGTACTCCAGACTGGGCGACAGAGTAAGACTCCAGCTCCAAAAAATAATAATAATTTGCATGCTTTTTCTCCAGTTAAAAAAAAGAAAAGAGAAGGTTATAGACTGTATCTGTCTGCACCTCCATTTTCCTGGATGATCAACACTGTCTGATTTCTCAACTCCTCCATAATTCCATCATGTTTTACAGTGACAGCCACCAGTCCTAGATGGTTCTTACTGCCTGATATTCAGCCAAGAGCTGACTTTACATTCTTCTTAATTTTTAGCAACCAGAGGATTAATTTTAATCACATGCTTTCACTGACAAGTGTGTTTCCATTTTTGACTGGCCACACTTCCAGATCTAGAAAAGTTTTATACACACACACACACACACACACACACACACACACACACACACACACATCTATATATAATTTTTTTAAAAAAGGAAAAGAAAGATAGTGACTTATACACATGGACTAGGGTCACTAAGGTCAGGAAACAGATACCTACATCATCTCATAAGCAAAGCTCTAGGCTCAGAATAGAGTTACTGTCTGTGTTTTGGAGAATGGAAGTTGTCCCAGTCCAGTTCTGTACTGGTTGTGAAAGAAAACACACTGTGACATGCAGAACAAGTAGTTCACACTTTATCTTAGGCTGATAAGGGTCATCTGTCTGTCAAGAATACTTTTGCTTAAAAGATATAAAAGTTCCTTTTTAAAAAAAGATTTGCCAGGTTCAGTGGCTCACGTTTGTAATCCCAGCACTTTGGGAGGCTGAGGCTAGAGGATTTTCTGAGTTCAGGGGTTCAAGACAAGCCTGGGCAACTTGGCAAGACCTCATCTCCACCAAATCACAAAATTAGCCGGGCATGGAGGTACATACCTGTGGTTCCAGCCACTTGGAAGGCGGAGGCAGAGGGATTGCCTGAGTCCAACAACTAGAGTGTGCGGTGGCCGTGAGTGTGTCACTGCACTCCAGCCTGGGCTACAGAGTGAGACTCTGACGTAAACAAACAAACAGACAAACAAATAAGTTTGATGGGAGTGGAGGATGATCACTGATTTTGCAACTTATGGAGGGAACAATAACCCCACATATTACAGAGAAGGAACACAATGAAATATAATCATATTTTACAGATGGAGAAACTGATGCATAGAGATAATAAGTAATTGCTGCAGGGTTCCATAACCAGAATCAGGATTTGAACTCCAGGCATTTTAGTTCCAGTCCAAAAATCTGTGCTCTCAACCACTTGATGATGGCGCCTTTCCAATAAAATCATGCTAGAGATAGATGGGTGAAGAGGAGTATGTGTTCTTTACAAGTACTCAGAGAAAAAGAGGTGTGATCATGTGCTTGCTCTCCTGGTCTGCGGAATTACTAATAATTTTTAAACATTCTGGTCTTCAACGATTAATGAGCGTTTTTTCTTTAAGTATAGAACCATCTTTGGCAGTAAAGAAGTCACATTCCAAACGCCTGTTTAAATACATCTGCTCCCTCTCACCTTCTCCTTTTCAACATTCTGTTTTGAAGATCGAAATTTGGTATTAAATGTCTATGAGTATCATACACAGGACATGAGAATATATTTGAAATAAATATTGGATGCTAAATTTGAGTTATTAAGGTTTGTTCAGATTTCAAAAATAGCTTATGCAGCTGTTACTATAGTTTTTACAGCCTTTCAGATACTTATACTCTGTCACAGCACTGTCTGTCTGTCTACACACATGTGTGTGTGCACACACACAGATGGACCATGCTATTTGCTCTATAGATGGAAGCTATTTTTTTCACCCGAGTGCAGTGGCTCACATAATCCTAAGTATCTTCTTTTAGTGCTATAATGAAAAGAACTATAAATTTAAAGTGTGTATACATTTTTACTTTTCCTACTATAATTCAGGTCGTATTACATTAAGTATTCCAAATATAATGTGCTTGAGACTGTAGTTATTAGGAATATCAATTCTAATTTAGCTTCAAAACAAATGAGTAGCATCGAGTCTTTGTTCTTACAAAGGATATTTCTCTTAAAATCTCGAGCATGTTTTATACTCATTAAACACATATAAAAATGTATTTTATCTCCAGTTGATGGAGGATTTGACATACTAGAAAAAGTAAAGAAAAAAGACCAAATGCTTTTCAACTGTTATATTAATTTAATACTATCACTTTATCTTTTTTATTCCTCCTCTCTATGGTAAGTGCGAAGCATAAATTACTGTACTTATTTTACTAATGGAATTTTATATGGATGCTAGGTTGCTTGGCAAAGCTGATAGGGCAAATTAGTAACCACAAAGGATGAAGAAAGCAGATCTTAAGCCTGTTAGATCCGTGTACTTTCTAGATGAGAAAGAGAATTCCAAGCAACTCCTAGAATAATAACATGCAAATATATTACATTGAAATATTACTACTCATTGTTAATGTCCTGCAAACATTTAAAAACACTGAACTTACATGCCTTATAAATAATAAAAATCTGTTTTAAAAGAATAGAAAAACTGTGTGTAATAAAATATTAGGGGGAGAGAGAAGTAGGGGTTGATGTCAAAGGGAATATTGTTACAGTTAAACAAAAGGAATAAGTTCGGGAGACCTGTTGTACCGTGTGGTGACTATAGTTAATGATAATATATTGTATTCTTGAAAAATGCAAAGAAAATGGATGTTAAATGTTCTTACCACACAGGTGATAACTGTAGGAGGAAGTAATGCATTTGTTAATTAGCTCCATTTAACTGTTCCACAATGTATATACATGGGGGAGGGCACCAAACAATTATTTTTCGAAGGGTGGGCCCATTGTAATATAGGCTTCGCTGTTAGCTAAGTGTGCTAGGAACCCATTGGCATCAATATACCAGTTAGTGTTGTTGTGAGAGGCGGAGTTTGGCTTCAGTGATTTTTTTTTCTTTTTTTGGAGATTCATCGAATGCATTTGCCCATTTTGTGTTGCTTGATTTGCAGATG
The DNA here is from genome assembly GCA_963574415.1 of Tarsius wallacei. Lineage (NCBI taxonomy): Eukaryota > Metazoa > Chordata > Mammalia > Primates > Tarsiidae > Tarsius > Tarsius wallacei. Next base: position 6,063 of record CAUYQG010161386.1, on the reverse strand, counting down.
CACCTGCCCACTGTGCTAAATGTTCAGCAGTTTTTGACCCAAAATGGCATGACCCTGTGTCCCACCCTCTATGTTCACCTGATCTCTCCCCAAGTGACATTTTTTTGTTGTTTCTCTGTATGCAAAACAGTCCTCAAAGGGAAACATTTTGCCCATGTGGAAGAGATGAAATACAAATTGATAGAAGCACTAAAAGATATCAAAACTGTTTGGTTCAAAAACTTTTGAGCAGTGAAAAAAGAGTCCCGATAGATGTATTGCATCAAATGGAGAGTACTTTGAAGGTGACTGAAGTTTAGATATGTAAGAATAAATGTATACATATATTTTTTGAGTTGGAGTCTCACTACATCACCCAGGCTGGAGTGCAGTGGCACACTCATGGCCACCCCAGCATCGAACCACTGGGCTCCAGCAATCCTTCCACCTCAGCCTTCCAAGTAGCTGGAACTACAGGCGTGTGCTACCACGCCCAGCTAATTTTTGATTTATTGTAGAGACGAGGCCTCACCAAGTTGCCTGGGCTGGTCCTGAACCTGTGGGATCAGGCAATTCACTAGCCTTGGCCTCCCAAAGTGCTGGGATTACAGGCTGAGCCACCAAGCCTGGTCATAAATTCATACTTTTTAATAAATATATTTGTTTTTTGGGGGGTCAACATATACTTCAAAAAATTTATATTGTGCAAGATAAATACATATAGTTTTATCTGTCAATTTTTAAAAAAATTGTTTTCCTTGGATTATATACTCCCTGAATTTTTAAAAAAGCCATATGTTAATAGTTATGACTTTAAGTCATATTGTCGCTTTTACTCTCATTTCATTTATATATTATCATTTGTGGTTATAGGACCATTTGCTGTGTGCCTCTGCTTCTTTATTTATCATCCATTTGGTAATTTGTCCTGATATGTTTAAAGTGTGTGCTAAGCGCTGTGTAAGTCATCTTGATTAATGAGCAGTAATGAAGACTTAAGTACCCAATGATAAGTCACACAGTTTGAATCATCATCTCTTGACCCTCCTCCATGTGGGCTACTCCAATTCAGATCTAGCATAGTACCTATTAAGTCTTAGTGTCTATAGCAATCACAGCAGAACTGTTCAAATGACAGATTCCTAGTACTATGCTTAGTGTCTATAACAATCACAGCAGAACTGTTCAAATGACAGATTCCTAGTACTACTCCAGCAAGTTGGATTTAGTATATTTGAGATAGTGTTAAGGATTGTATACCTTTTTAAATAAGTATCCTTATGTGATGTGATGCAGATGGTTTGAGAAACCCTGTCTTGGACATCCCTGTCTGTATCCATTTGAGTTATTTGCTAGTAATAGGAATTGAAGCTAGCTAACATAAGGAAGAAATGAGTGCATTTATAAGATATTGTATAATTCACAGAATTATAGAGTATTCTAGAGAACAACTCTTATCTAAAAAAAAAAAAAAAGGCAACCAGGGCAGCACCTGGGATTTAGGCATCTGGAATTAATCAGAAGTCCCATTGGGCTGAATTGATTTCAGCCATTTGCTTTCTGACCTTGTGTTACTCAGCCAAAAAAATCTCAGGGCTCTAAGAGGAAATCTGATTGGTCTCATTGGGTCATGAGCCCCCTGCATCATAGAAAGAGTAGGGCTTCTTGATTGACATTCTTGACTTGATTGGACACCACATGGGACAAGTAATTCCTTAAAAATACTGTCACTAAAAGAGGAATAGGTAATGGATGGCCAAAATGCTGCATATATCTAATCACATCCTATAATCGTCCAAATAAATTATTTTAGATTTTTAGCCCTTCTTCTAAAAACTCAGTTAAGAAGTAAATATGACTTTGGGTAATTAAGAGTCTACAGGATTCCCAGTTCAGCCCACAAGTTAGACAGCAGTTTTCCATGACCTTCAATAGAGTATTTGCAATATAGGAGGCATATTATAATAGAATCACGAAGCCAAACTCTCAAAAAGATTCCATATATTTGCTTTTCCCCAAGTACAATTTGAAGCATCCTTTGTCATGTTACAACTCTTGTTCTGCATTATAGGAGATAAGGAAAAATATAGGTGACCTAACCTTCTAATCTTTCTTTTACAATAAATTTAACTTTTTGCAAATGGCTTATCCTATGTTCAAAAGTTTCATACATTCAAAATATTGTACAATATTTAGCCATTACCATTTGCTTTGCTGTTTGGTTAATACAAGAAAATTTGTGCCATGAAATTGTGTGCCCAATATGGATCCAGCTTCCATACACAATTATTACGCTTTTAAATATAAATGGGTTCCTAAACTATAGAACAAAATCAATACCCTTCTTAGTCTACTATTTTTTAAATAACCAGTAATTGACATTTTAAGGGACTTGGCATTTCAGGTTGCCAGTGTTTCTTCTAAGAAAAACTTAAAGAGAAGAGTATTTCTCTGTGGGCTACTTTCCCAGAAATAGCTGCCCACCTGCAGTAGTATAAACTGAGTGTTTGAGTGCTTGGTCTTTGTTGTGTACCATTCTAAGTACTTTAATATGTTCAATTATGTATTTCTCACTACAGTCATTTAATGTAAATATTATCATTATCATATTCATTTTAGAGTATGGAAATTGAGGCACAAAATAAGTAACTTGGTCCAGTGGTTTTTTTTTTTTTAATGTTACTCAATATTTTTATTGGAAATGCTATATATTTCATCAGAAGTAAGTATCATACATCTCAGACACTTGTATTAGGAAATAAAATTCATACTAAGAACATCTGCCAAAAACAGTATTTGCTAGTCAGGCCTAGGGTTAAAGGTTATTAACTGCAGAATCTTATGGTTTGAATTGTGTCCTTTTCAAAATTCATATGTTGAAGTCCTAACTCTCAGTCCCTCAGAAAATGACCTTTTTAATAACAGGATTATTAAAGACATAATTAGCTCAGACTGGGTCTTTATAAAAGGGGAAATTGATACACAGACATGCACACAAGAGGAACATCCTGCAAAGATGAAGGCAGGTGTTGGGATTATGCGTCTACAAGTTAAGGAACAACAAAAATTGCTAGCGAGCCACTGGAAGCTCAGAAAGAGGCATGAAACAGATTCTTCTTAGCCTTCAGAAGAAATCATCTCTGAGAACACCTCGATCTTAGACTTGGAGCCTCTAGAACTGTGAGATGACACATTTCTCTGTTCTGAGTTACCCAGTTTGTGATACATTGTTATGAAGTCCTAGCAAAGTAGTATACAGAGTAAGGATTTATATCTGGGCACTATGGTTCCAAAGCTTGCATTCTTAAGAAACATGCGACGTTGTCTGTCCAAAGGTAAGATAATTAAATAAATACACTATCTGTTACGAGTTAAAATAGATCTAACCTAAGAATGCTAAACCAGACTAGGAGAGTGAGTAACATTCTTTTCTGAAGCTTGAAGTGCTTTCCTTTCAAAACTGATTGCATTTCTCATTTCCTTGTGTTAGGAACATTCCAGTTCCGATTTTTTAGTTATTCTAAAATGTATAATAAATTATTGTTAACTGTATAATAATTATTAATTCTTTATACAATAAACTATAGTTATTGGTAATGATTGTGTCACTAAATACCAGATTACATTCATTCTAACTAATGTATAAATATATATAACTATTATGTACCCATAATAAAATAAAATTTAAAAATGAAGTGACAATGAACAATGAAAGAAACAGAAAGACTGTTACTAAAAATGATTGGAAAAAATCATGATCAAGATTTTAAGGATCGCTTATATATTTGTATACTTAATCTGAGGTTATTTAAATGTCAAAAAACAGTTCCTGAATACATTTCTGGAGGAAGATAAGAAATCTTAAGGAAGATCTCTGCAGCTCCTGTTTGGGTGATGACCATTTGCATATACCTCAGTTCACAGAGGACATAACATTTGCATAAACTCGGACTTTGAATACTAGTGCATTAAACAGGAAAAAATGTGGAAGAAAAACATGATTCTCATTACACAGGGACTATAATAGAGAATATTCATGGCCTTCTGCTCATGCCTTTTTCTAGTTAAAATAGCTAGGGGGAAAAAAAAGTCATGTAGAACCTAGGCTTTTCTCTTCAAAAATAAATGGAATGAAAGGCAAAATGGAAAGGACAGTTAGAAGCACGAAGGAAGTACCTCGAAGTTATATTGATAACACAGCTCTGAAATATTAGTAGCAATATTGAAAACCTCAGGATGTCAGAGTTGCTGTGAATTGCCAAGTATTGAGAAGAAAAAGCTTAGAAGCTCTGATTTTTTTTTTCCTTCCAACTCAAAGTTAAGGGGAGTTTTCTGCATGGATTCAATAGAGGAAATGATTATTTATAAAGTTAAAGTTTAGTTAAAGTTTAGTCAGTAAGGAACTTGATTTTTGTCTCTTTAAATTTTTTGAATTTTTTTGCTCTGATCGGAGCTACAAAATCAAATAAGCCTGGGACTGAATTTCAGTCCGGTACCCTATTAGAATGGATTTCTTGGAAAATGACTTAGTGTATTACTTTTGCTCTAATTACTTACAAAACAGCAAAATGATTTTTGTTTTGAAGATTTACAGATGAAGATTTATCTGGCCATACAACAACAATTATAATAATATAATAGCTAACCTTAATCAAGTTATTACCATGTTTTAAGCAATTTAGTGCATTATTTAATTCAGTCCTCAATCTGAACTAAGAAGTATGCCTTCTTATTCAAATTCAATAACATTTAGAAAACAAAGGCTTAGAGAGTTTGAGTAACTTGCTCAAGGTCACAAACTGGTAAGTTACAGATTTGAAAATAAAATCTAGATTCCTACCTTTGAAATTTTCTAAATTTCAAATGTTTGTTAAAATATTACTACTGGCCCTGTTTGGGGAATGCACATATGAATAAACCTAATCTTAGTCCTATATGAATTTGCTACCTAACAGGAAGAGACAGTCAGATGCGATGATGAAAGTCTTTACAGGTTACAAAAGGTTTCAAAGGAAGGGATAGTCATATCTACTTTTAAACATCAAGAAAGACTTTGTATAGGAAGTAAAGCTTGAGATGAGGGTTGATACGTGAGTGGCTATTCATCAAGTGATTAGTGGTTATAAATCATTCAAGGTACAAGGGAATATCAAGTGCGAGGGCATGGAAAACAAATATGGTAGCATTTTTTGCAGGCATAGTGACTGGTAAATTGGTGGGAATAGGTAAAGACTTTGAGGAGGAGTGAGGCAGAGGATGAAGGAAGAAGCATAGATGGATAAGGATATGAAAAATCTTGAATGTTATACTGAATGGTTTGTACTTTATCCAGAGAAGCCAGAGGTTCTCAACCGTGGCTCCACATCAAAATCATTTTGGGGATTTGAAAAAAGTATCCATATTTGGGTCCAACCCTGATCTGTCTTTTTAAACATGACTTGCTTGAATTTGGAACAATTTTTTTTTTCTTAATCTTGTTAAGATTCTGTTAAGTGTATAGTGGACCCTCAATAAATATTGTCTGATTGATTTTAGTCGTTAGATTTTGTTAGTGGTTGCAGTAGCCTCATAATTATTTTTATTTATTTCAGTTAGTAATGTGAAGACAACTTTTAAATCATTGAAATGATACATTTTTATCAAGGTGCACCAGAATTCCCAGAACATCAAAGTGAAATGTTGGTTTGTGTATTCATGATTTACGGATAAATAGCCAAAGGATACATTATTTGGTGAGCAGCACATTTTTGTATTCCTTCCTCACTCCCACCATGGTAGTCCTAACATAAGGCACCCTGACTGCATTTTTTTTATGACCTTGGAACTGACAGTCTGGTTACTTCTTACTTCCCTATTTCAACTTTTTTTTTTTTTTTTTGAGTTGGCTTCTCACTGGAGTGCAGTGACCGCTTCCGGCCACCGCAGCCTCGACCTGCTGGGCTCGGCGATCCTTCCGCCTCCGCCTTCCGAGTAGCCGGAATTACAGGCGCGCGCTACCACGCCCGGCTAATTTTTTTGATTTATTGTAGAGATGAGGTTTCGCCTGCCCAGGCGGGTCTCGAACCCGCGGGCTCAGGCAATCCA
>CAUYQG010161383.1:0-23925 GCA_963574415.1 Tarsius wallacei | reverse complement strand
TACAGGGGAAGCCAACCCTTGGTCACCCAAACGTCCTTTTCAGTTTTTCCTTTGAGTCCATGCCATCTTTTGATAGTGCCTTTAAAAAGAAACAAAAAAAAAACACTTTATAGAGTTTGAATTGTATCTACTTGGGTATTTCCAAGCTTTCTGTATCTGGATGTCTAAACCTCTTGCTAGACTTGGGAAGTTTTCAGCAGGCACTATCAAAAGATGGCATGGACTCAAAGGAAAAACTGAAAAGGACGTTTGGGTGACCAAGGGTTGGCTTCCACTGTAACACACACTATGACTACAGGTTTGGGCTATAAATGTGGCAATTTGCAGAAGAATACCTCCTGTGAAAATGGAATGCTTAATTATGAGGAGGGGAAAGGAGAAAAAGCTTAGGCTAGCTGTAAGAGAGGCAAACTACATAATTCATTCTTCTTACTTATCTTTGTTCCTCCCTGTCGACTCCTGGGATCCTGGGCTACTGGAATTTGGGAGAAGCAAAAAGGAGTCAGGGGTAGGTGATTCTAACCTGGTGCTCCTTTTGGTACCTGGGTATGCTTGCTGGATTTGGGTAAATACAGACGATGATAATGATCCTTAACATGGGGCGATGACTCTTAAGGTGGTCCATGCATCAGAGGTGAGAGACGTTATGGGTGCAAGGGACGCAGAAAGCTGTTGGGCCACCTGAGGACAAGTCCAGGAGCAAGGTATAGGTGAGACAAGGAAAGGATCGGAAAAGGGTGAAGTGAAAGGGGTTGTGAAAGTCATGGTTAGTGAGGAGAGCACACTTTAAACCTCAGGAGTTCAGAGATGGAGGAAGGGGCCACTAACATCTCTGTCAGCTGTTGTCTGAAGAGCATCTGGACAATTTATCCCAGACTGCCACCATCATTCTCAACTGGTCAATGAATCTTAATCTAAGGACTCGGAAACGTCCTAGCAGCCTTCACTCAAGATGATAGAATGAGATTAACTTTCTGGAAACTAACAATCTCTTTTGTACAAGAACTTAATAAAATTGGACCCGGACTTCAGCTCAGCACTATGGCACTGCTGAGATCACTACAGCTTCTCATGGGAATGTCAGGCTGATACTAGCCTGACACACAAACTGGTCTGTAATCTCTAATGTAAGTGGAAATGGACAGTAGCATATTGCCCTGGACTTCCTGCTGGGCAGTGAAGGCAGGGTATATGTAACTGTCAGCATCCCTTACCGCACCTGAATTAATGAAATATTTCACTGGCTTGGCTCCAGTTGGGGAGCCCAGCTGAAGTGTATCCTCCAAGTGGGCCTGATCATAATACCAGGGAATCATAGTCACAGCCATTCTTGCCTATGTCGCCTAAAACAAACAGAATATACTTGGTAGAGGTCTCTCTGTAGGCACAATTAATTAGAGTCTGTTCGATGGGTTCACCTGTACTCCTACAAATTCTTAGCTAGGTATTTGAAAAATCAGGGCTTGGAGTTGTAGAGAATGTGTGCCGTGATGCCTTTGTGACCTTGCCTGCATGTGTCCACGCAAGCAAAACTTGAATTGCAACTTATCTGAGTCTTGGCCGGAGGTCTTGCGATACTCCCAGAACACAAAAGGGTGGGAGGCTTGTGAGGTGCTGCTTCAAGGCCATCTCCCTCTAGCCTCCTAATCTTCCCTGGGAGGCTGCCATGAGACAGTTTCTCATCGCCTTCTGGATTCTGATGACGTCTGAGGCTTTCTGCCATGTCCACTCAGTGTATAGCTGTAGAATACAAAGCTGCTAGCTACAGTCTAGAAGGGGCGCCTCAGCAACAGGGTGTCCCGTGACTGGTGCAGCACTCACCCAGCCCTTCTTGTTTAGTGTTGCCCTGCTTGGTGTTGTGGGACAAGAACATGGGGAGCCGGCATCTTTGGCTCCTCATCCCCTTGCTATCTATGTAGGTAATAAACTGCATCTTAAAAGGACCTGCCATCACTTTGCAAGCCAAATCAGTCACTCTTGGGCTTGGCCTTTTGCTTGACAATGTGGTAGTTCTGTACAAGAGTGTCCTTGTTTTTGAGAACTGCACTGGAAGTATTTAGGACTGATGGGGCATCATGTCTGCAACTTGGTCAAAAATGGTTCAGGAAACAATAATAATGGTGATACACACATGCATACGTTGCACAAATGTGAAATGTTATTGAACAAATATTGGTAAGTTTAAATTATGACAAATTACTTTTAAAAATCTACATGTGATGCACAATACTGGAAGGTTAAATGTTAAAATGACTGACCTTAAGGCCAGGGAGGAGGAGTCTTATTTTTCACTTTGAACTCTTCTGTAAACTTGTTTTTTTAAACTTTCTACACAGTATGTATTACTTTTATAATGCAAAGCTAAAATAAGATGTCCAATTTTTAAAAATCATGAAAGTCATATAATAAAGGAAACTTGGAAAATGCAAAAGGAAACGCACATAATTTCATCATCATAATATTAATACAATAGCTATCATTTTCTATAGTCCTTTTTGGTTTTCTCTTTATTTTTGTTTTTATCCACTTCTAGTATTAATAAATCTTACAATTTTGCATGTGGATTTCTTTATTTAACATGAATTCTAAAAATTTAATGTGGTATATAGGTTCCATAATTACCATTTTAGATTGTAGCTTAGTATTCTATCTAATGGCAGGAATTACCATGCTTTAATCATTCACTAAATAAACAACAGCAAACCCTGGGGAGAGGGACATCTGATTTCCAGAGTTACCACATTATAACATTCCAAATGTCCAGTTTTTAACAAAAGGTGATGAGTCATGCAAGGAAATAAAATATGGCCCATTGACAGGAAAAAGAAGTTAATAGAAATTGTCCCTGACAAAGCCCAGGCATTGGATTTACTAGACAAAGAATTTAAACCAAAAGTTGCTCAAAGAACTAAAGAAATCAGGAAAATAATGCCTTACCAAATAGAGAATAACAACAAAAAGAAAATGTTTAAAAGAACAAAATAGAAACTCTGGAGACAAAAACTATGATAATTGAAATGAATTCGTTAGAGAGACTTAACAGCATTTTTGAGCAGGCAGAAGAAAGATTCAGTGAATCTGTAGATAAAAGTTAATTATCTGAGTCTCAGGATCAGAAAAAAAGAGTAAAGAAAACGAACAGAGCCTCAGAGGCCTGTGGTACTCCATCTAGCAAAATAACGCACACGCAATGAACATTACAGCTAAAGAGGAGAGAGGAAGGGGCATAAAGATGGCTAAAAACTCATCAAATCTGATGAAAGCATGGAGGTAAATAAATATTTATAACCTTAAGTTAGGCAATGAATCTTGAGATATAACACCAAAAGCATAAGCAACAAAAGAAAAAAGAGACAAATTGGACTTTGTCAAATAAAAAAATTACTTTGATGGTCACCATTAAGAAAGTGAAAAGACCATTCACAGAATGGAACAAAATATGTGCAAATTATATACCTCATAAGGGACTTGAATCCAGTATATAAAGAAGTCTCATGAATAAAAAGACAACTCCATTTAAAAAGGGGCAAAGGGTCTGAACAGACATTTCTCCAAAGCAGATACACAAACTGCGAATAAGCACATGAAAAGATGATCACCATCATCAGTCATTAGAGAAATGTAAATGAAAACCACAAGAAGGCCGGGTGTGGTGGCCCAAGCCTATAATCCCAGCACTTTGGGAGGCTGAGGTGAGAGGATTGCCTGAGCCTGCAGGTTTGAGACCAGCCCGGACAACTTGGTGAGACCTCATCTCTACAATTAAAAAAAAAAAAAGTTAGCCGGGCGGGGTAGTGTGTACCTGTAGTTCTGGCTACTTGGAAGGCTGAGGTGGAAGGATCACCTGAGCCAAGCAGGTCGACGCTGGGGTGGCTGTGAACGTGCCACTACACTCCAACCTGGGCGACAGAGTGACTTTGACTCAAAAAAAAAAACAACAAAAAAGAAAACCACAATAAGATACCACTCCCCATTCTCTAGGATGGCTATAATCAAACAAACGGAAAACAAGTATTCAAACAAATATGTGTACATAGAGCAGTATTCATAATGGACCAAAGGTGGACACAGCCCAAATACCCACCATTGAATGAGTGGATAAACAAATTGTGTATATTCATACTACAGAATATTATTTGAGTACAAAAAGGAAGTATTGATACATGATACAACACAAATGAAGTATGTACTATGCTTGAATATATTATGGTAAGTGAAAAAAGCCAGTCACAAAGGGCCACATATCTTATGATTCTATTTATATAAAATGTCCAAAATAGGAAAAATATCTATAGGTACAGCAGAAAGTAGATTTAGTGGTTGCCTGGGCTGAGAGGTTTAGGGGAAAATAGAGAGCGACTGCTAATGCTGCAACAGGATTGACACAGCAAAGGTTACTTCCTAGACATTAGAAGTAGAGCACCACACCCAAATGGCTCAAGCCAGTGACCAGAGGTAAGAATTCAGAGGTGCTCAGCCACCAGCGCCATGGCGTCAGGCTGCAAGATTGGCCCGTCCATCTTCAACAACGACCTGGCCAACTTAGGGGCTGAGTGCCTCCAGATGCTGGACTCTGGGGTCAATTATCTGCACCTGGATGTACTGGACGGGCATTTTGTTCCCAATATCACCTTTGGTCACCCTGTGGTAGAAAGCCTTCGAAAGCAACTAGGCCAGGACCCTTTCTTTGACACGCACATGATGGTGTCCAGGCCAGAGCAGTGGGTAAAGCCAATGGCTATAGCAGGAGCCAATTAGTATACCTGTCATCTTGAGACTACTGAGAACCCAGGAGCTTTGATTAAAGTCATTCGGGAGAATGGGATGAAGGTTGGCCTTGCCATCAAACCAGGAACCACAGTTGAGTATTTGGCACCATGGGCTAATCAAATAGACATGCCCTTGGTTATGACAGTGGAACGTGGGTTTGGAGGGCCGAAATTCATGAAAGATATGATGCCAAAGGTTCACTGGTTGAGAACCCAGTTTCCATCTCTGGATATAGAGGTCGATGGTGGCTTAGGTCCTGACACTGTCCATAAGTGTGCAGAGGCAGGAGCTAACATGATTGTGTCTGGCAGTGCCATTATGAGGAGTGAAGACCTCAGGTCTGTGATCAACCTGTTAAGAAATGTTTGCTCAGAAGCTGCTCAGAAAGATACTCTTGAGCGATGCAACCACAAGGAGCCCAGTGTTTCTGCTCACAAAATCCCTTGTTTCCTGGAAAACAGGAATATTGACTACTAAATCATATTGCAATTCAGGCAGTACTGCTTTTCTGAGCAATTTACTCATTCCAGTGATTAAAATCTATTGTGCAGATTCTAGGTTAGAAATTGGTGTGAATAACCACATTTTTAGTGATGCAATTTGAAGATCAGTGAAGTGAAATACTCAGTTTTTACTGGGATACTTGATTTTTATAAAGAGTAAAAGTATGGCTGTATTAAGGATACAAACAGAAATGTGTCTTAATGCCTAAGGAGGGTGTATTGGCTACAGGATAAAAACAATTTTTTTCCTGTTAAAAAAAAAATAAAAGAACTTAGAGGCATCTCTCCCGCCTAACGGACTGGGCTTCTCACCCTTCTACTGCTTCCTTTCCTACTGTCTTGTATATTCTGCTAGTGGCCACACTGTCTCTCTCTTTCTCTCTCTCTGACTGAGTCTTGTTCTTGCCTTGTATGACCTGCTCAGGATCTGTAAGTAAAAATCTTTGAACTTGTTTCCTATGTGGCTGTGTACCGAATTTGCATCTTCCACTGCACACAATAGGGGCTACCCCAGGCTGAGTTTCTCTTGGGATGCCAGGGAGAACACAAGGTCAGGCTCCCAGTGCCAGAGCAATGGTTAGGCAAGTATAAACTAGAATCTGGTCAGAGGAGAGCCACGAGGGCGTCTGCCAATATAAACAAATTTCTTATGTGAGGGACCTCTGGTTGCAGGTTAGACAGCTAGGCATTAGGCCGTCCCCCAGGTAAAAGTATCCTGTGAAAGGCACGTCGTAAACATTCATGTCAAGCTCCCCTTCCTTTCCCATTAGGTGGGGTTGCTAACTGCTCTGGTCCTGGAACCCAATTTAGATGGGGGCTCTCAAAACAAATGGGTATAGGGTTTCTTTTGAAAGTGATAAAAATGTAATTTGATCTTGGTGGTAGTGTTACAACTCTGTGAATATACTAAAACTTGAATTGCACACAAAATGGGTAAAAGGTGTGATATGTGAATTAAATAACAATAGTTGTTTAAGAAAACATGCCTTAGAAGGATAAATGTGACCCAAAAGTAATGTATGTGCCTGTCTAAACAAACTTCATGATTCTTGAAAGGAATACATCAAAATACAATATTCAGCAAAGCAAAAATAACATTTGTCATCCAATCAGAAATTACTAGGCATAGGAAGAAGCAGAAGATGTGATCAATACACAGGACAAAAATAAAGCAATGGAAACAGATCCAGAAAAGTCAAAGACGATGGAAGAAGCAGACAAACATTTAAACATAACCATTATAACAATTATATCCTTAGGGGTTTAAAGGAAAATGTTGGTTCTTTTTAAATCTTTCATTACTCTACTCATTATGTTGAAGGATATAAAAAGAACCAAATGAAACTTCTAGAGATGAAAAACACAGTATTAGAAATGCAGCATTTATACTAAATAATGATAATGAGAAAAATTTTAAAAATAAAACAAAGAAATGCAACATGCTCTGTATGAGACTAACAGCAGAAGAAAAGTTCAGTGACTTTCCAACTCAGAGTCAAAGCCAAGGCCTTACAAGCTCTGTTCCTAGTTACCTTTTGGGCCTCATTTAGAATGACCAAATGAGTTATCATCCACACTGGGACAGTTCCAAGAAGGAAAGACACTAGGATAATAGGGTAAAACGGACTGACAGAGGCAAACTGGGATGTATGGTTATGGTCTCCCTCACTCTGTTGCAGCCACACCAACTTCCTCAGTGAACGGGAACTGGACTGACTTTATGTTTTCATGGGATCTCTCTGGCTACCAGAGTTGATAATAGACCAGTTAGGAAGATACTGCAGTAATGTAGAAAGTGTGACCGTGGTGATAACAGTGGAGATGATGATAAGTGGTTGGATGCTGTATATATTTTAATGGCTAATAATAGTAACAACTGCTACTACTGGAACACTCCACGTAGTCATAGAAGAATTCAGTTACCTTGATAGACCACATTCTGTGTCATAAAATAAATCTGAAATTTTAAAAGACTAAAATCATAAAAAGGTCTTTTGATGTTAAAAGCACTTAGCACTAAGTGGCTATGAGAGGAGCGATATGTCAGGTCAGAAACCCAGTGTTCTACCTTAAGAACCCAGAAAATCAGCAGCAAAATAAACCCAAAGCAAGTAGAAGGAAGGAAACCAAAAAGAGCAGAAATCAATTAAATAAAAAAAAAATAGAGAAAATTCATGAAACCAAAAGTTGGTTCTTTGAGAAGATCAACGTAATTGATCATTCTAACCAGAGCAATCAAGAAAAAAAGAGGAAACATACATTACCAATATCAGGAATGAGAGAAGTCAGGTGACTACAGATTCTCCAGATAATAGAAGGATAATAATAGGATGCTCGAACAACTCTGGAATTGTAGATCTGATGCTGTGTGAAGAGGAGGACATGACCTCAAGGAGGCTACAACCCTCATAACATGTGACCAAAGCCTCCCTAACCGTGTCATATGAAGAATTCCCAAAGTGTTGTCACAGAGTAACCTAGCCTCCCAAGACCTCAAGACCTCCAGACCTTTCATCTGGAGCCCCCCACATAAAAGTTCTCATCATATTTGATAAATGGTTGTTGCTTTTGTTTTAAGGCAGTCCAATGTATCAGCGGGGGGTCGAATACCAACTTTAGTGACAGCGATGTTGGTAAGTTCTGAGAAGTCACTTTCATGGGACCACCGGTTGCTGCTTATTTTGACACTGAGCCGTGTGCCCTCGCTCCTCTGGCGATGCCCCTCCCTAAACCCGGACTTGCCCTCGGAAACCAAGCAAGTGCCTAGTACCCCCCTCGGTGGGCCCCGCGGCCATCTTTTCCGGCATGCTTGCAGAAGCCTGCCCCCTTGCGAGTTCAAATCCTACCTCATAATGCTGGAGGTCTGCGTCTGGCTGCAGGGAGTAAAGGTCTCCGGGTGAGGGCCACTTACAGGGTCACCTACAGGCTGGTCCTTTGTTTCGTCACCGCGAGCTCCTCGTCTGCCACCAGAGGTGCCGGTCGCCTGCTCAGGGGTGCCAGTCCTCGCGGGTCTGGAAGAGGAGGGACCGGACGCCGCAGCCAACACCTCGTAGCAGACGGTCTGCGACGCACGGATGGGGTTGTTCGCGTCCAAGGCTGCTCGCAGGGCCACCACCGATGAGCCCACGGAGCCCGGCCCGGAACACCTGGCGGGTGAGTAGCAGGCCAGGAGCTGGCTCCCCACGCGGTTAGGGACCTCTCATGGCGGCACCCTGGCCCCCCACTCTGTTGTGCCTTGAAGGGAGCCACTGGCGTTTTAAACTCCAAATTTGAAACGGTCTAGAAGTTTAAATAACTTACGTAGGAGACAAAGGGGTGGTGGAATAATAACCCAGCCCTCTTATAAGGGTCACGGTTTCCGAGTCCACCCAGCCCTCATAAATTATGGCATTGTGCTAGTCTTCTGAAGTACAGGAAGGAGAGCCTATTGAGCAGACCCTCTCATAAGTATTCCTTTTATGTTTGTTTTAGAGACAGGGTCTTGCTCTGCCGCCCAGGCTGGAGTGCAATAGTGCAACGACAGCTCACTACAGCCTCAAACTCCTGGGCTCAAGCGAGCCTCCTGCTTCAGCCTCCCGAGTAGCTGGGACTACCGGCGCATGCCATCACACCCACCTTTTTTTTTTTTTTAAACGGTGACAGGATCTCAATATGTTGCCCAGGCTGGTCTTCAACTCCTGGTCTTAAGCTAATCCTTCTGCCTCGGCCTCCCAAAGTCCTGGGATTACAGATGTGAGCCATCATGCCCATCCCCCATAGGTATTTCCAACCTAAGCTTCATGAATAGGCTTTCGAGGGTCCATGGCAAAATTTTTGTGCCCTTGTATATGTTTCTAGGGAGAAAATCTTTGATGCTTAAAGTGTTCTGTTGCCCAAAGGACAGACTCCAGTCCAGCCCACTCCCTATTGTTTGACCTAATAGTGAACAATGACTTCATAAGTAGTATGTACTGTTGGTGATATACACAAATCCTACTGCTATTGGAGTCTTTATAGCTGATTCGCTCTTTTGATCACTCCTTTATTTCCGTATTTTGCTTAAAAACTATCAATTGACTTAACCCATATCTGCCTTCTGAAGTTTTATCTTATGTGTTACAGCAACTAACAGTTTGCTAACTTAAACAAATTAATGTCATATATACATATTCATATATATACATATGAACATCTACATATTCATATATTCACATACACAGATGAAATTAATGTATATTAAACTTATCATTCACTATATTAATAACATACTGATGTAACATGTATATTAAAGTTCGCTGAGCATTATTCTGGGCATACCATGTACTAGGTTCTCTGTATATATTATACGGCCCTGATGGTTATATATTATGTGCCAGAATTTTTTTCTCAAGACCTGAAGGATGAGCACCAGTTAGCTATGTAAAAGAGCCACAGAAGGGTAGGGGGCCACTTGGGTTGCGACCACTTGAGTTGATAGCCTAAAGGTTCATAGAAGCTGAAATTGTGGAAAAACAAAAATGAAGAACCAACAGAGGAAACTGTTCATAGAAAGGGGAATGAAGTAGGCTTAGAGATTTTAAAAATGTGAAAGAATCTCATTCTTCATAACTTCAAACACGATACAACACCTAGCATAATAAGCATTGACACACAGTGCATACATTTGGTGAATAAATGAATCTGGGTCTACAGTTCGGGTCAAACTATTGTTTCAATTTACTAGCATCTTCATAGATTGGATAATACCAGTATCTATCCTACAGGTATTAATGCTGATTAGCAAATAAGTGCCATGGATGAAGTGGTTTTTTAAATGATAGTTTATAGACAATTTTGAGAACAAAGAGGATTTTGAACTGATAAAAAGCAGGAAATCATTGCATGGTCTTGAATGGGAAGATGAAATGAAATGTTAACTTTTGAGGGGTTGTGTGAAGTGAACTGACAAATGCTTATAGCCATGAGGCAGAAAATTAGGAAGCTGTTGCAATAAACCAGGTCTATGGCCATGAGGAAGTAGAATCAAGAAGAGGCAATAAAAGGATAAAGGATGCAGCTAAAAAAGGGTCAGAGACAGGGTGACACTATAAGGAAAGCTCCTAATGGAACCTGCATGGAATGACACATTTCTTGAAAGGCAGTATGACAGTGGTTAATAGCTTGCTTGGTCTCTGGGGTCAACAAATCTAATTTCAAATTCCAGCCCTGCCACTTAACTACCTGTATGACCTTGGATATGTTACTTCTTGAGAAATATTCATTCATTTAACAAGTACTTACCCAAACCTGTTATGTACCATCTACTATACTGGATCTTAGTAACCAAAATGGACTTATTTGCTGTCTTCATTAAGTATGCAAGATGGTAGGGTAAATAGGCATGAAATACAATGTAACATATCAGTACAAACTGTAATACGTGTAATGAAGAAAGTGTTTTTGATTATTCCCTTCATTTCATGTCATTCATGTCATTTCTCTAACATTTGATTGTATTGTACTTAAGTTAAAACGACCAATTTTGGTTTTGAAAACGATTTCTCAGTCTATATTTTAATGCTTGTCACTCTCTCTAATTTAGATCTAATACGCTACATAAATAAAACTAACATGAGCATTGGACATCTGGCTGATGTTCTTTCTGAACAAACCGGGAGCAGCAACTGGGTAGTGGTGTTCAAAGCCCTGGTTACTGTGCATCACCTCATGGTGCATGGAAGAGAGGTGAGCATTGTGCGTATTCCAGTGGTTATAAGCACACACTTGCAAGATGTTCTTGTTTGTCAGCAGCTTACTACCTTTTACTTTAATTAGTGACAAATGAGGGAAATGAATAAAGTAAATAGCAGTATGTATTTAACATATTTTTAATTAACGAATATATTGCAATCAGTATTCTTTGAGGTATACCACCTTAGCCATTGGATAATAATGTGGATAATAGAGGGGCTATTTCTCTCAATTCTTTAGATGATTTAGATTTTTAAAAAGTCCCTCAAAAATGTATTACTTCATAACTGCTTTACTCTGCCAAGGGAGACTGTACACCTATCTATCTACCTACCTATCTCTTTGGATTTTATGAACAACTTAAATGCTCCATAACATTAAATTATTTATTTTCTATTTCAAATTTCACAAGCAATTTGTTTCAGTGAGATTTGCATTAGAAAATTAGGATTTAGAAATTGGCTGGATTTGAAAATGTATTATAAAGCAACAGTAATTATACAGTTTGGTATTAGTAAAAATAGAACGTAAACATAAATGAAACATAATAGAGAGCTCAGATATAGAACTGTACTTATATAGGAACTTGGTAGCACTAAAAATGGGGAAATATGGGGAAAATAATTTAAAATAAAGCCTCCTGCCACAAATGTCATCCTTATAGAAGAAACAGAATGAGAGCCTTATCTTACTCCATATACAAAAATAAATTCCACATAGATGAAATATCTGAATGCCAAAAAACCCCTAAGTTTTTAAAGTGAAGAAAATGTGGGATAATACGCTTCTGACATTTTGGTAGGTAAGACACTATAACTGAAAGAAGGTATTTGCGACATATATATTACCCACCAAAGGTTAATATTCAGAATACATAATTAGTAAGAAAAAGGCAAAAGCATGATCCGTAAAAGAACAAATTGATAAACTGTACTTTTTCAAAATTTAAAACCAGCTTTTTGAAAGACAACGTATAGAGAATGAAAAGATACTCCACAGACGGGGAGAAAATATTTGCAAAGCATATGTCTGATAAAAGATTATGTCCAGAATATACAAAGAACAACAACAACAAAAAGGCAATACAATGAACTAATGAGCAGAAGAAATGAACAGAGAGCTCGCAGAAAATGAAACCATAATGTCTGATAACCGTCTGAGAACATGTTCATATTAGCAAAACTTAAAGTTTCTGGGTATAAAGAGTTGGAGAGACATTGAGAAAATGGGAATTTGCGTACCTTGTGGATGACATGTAAATTATGAGGGCGGACCCAAAAAACATGGAATTATCTTTTTTTTTTTTACTTTGGAGAACAGGCCCCTTGTAGTACTTTCGGAATTTGTTCCTCCGGATCAAACAGTCAACCAAAGTTTTTATCTGGAAGTTTTGAGAAGGTTGTGTCATGATTTGTGGAAAAAAATGCATCGAGTTGTGGCAAACAGGTGACTGGTTCTTCCACCATGACAACGCACCTGTCCACACCACGCTGAGTGTTCAGCAGTTTTTGACCAAGCATGGCATGACCCCCATGCCCCACCCTCCCTATTCACCTGATCTCACCCCAAGTGACTTTTTGGGGGGGGTTGTTTCTCTGGATGAAAAAACTGTTTGGAGCAGTTGAAAAAGCATCTCGATAGGTATGTTGCATCAAACGGAGAGTACTTTGAAGGTGACTGAAGTTTAAACATGTGAGAATAAATACACAATTTTTTATAAATAAATTCCGGTTTTGGAGTGATCCCCCCTCGTATTAGCTCCTGCAGTTTATTACTGTGGAGAAGAGACCGGTGAGATACAATCTGCAAATTTGAAAATGCCCAGCCCAGTGATCCAGCAAATCCACTTCTCATATCATGTCTATAATAATAATAAAAAAATTAGAAATCACCTGCCTTTCCATCAGCAGGGAACAGATAAAATGTAGTGTGGTTGTGCAATGAAATGCTGTATAACATTAAATGGCATGCATATCAACAAGGCTAGATCTCAAAGACAATGCTAATATAGGAAGTTGCAAAATGACATTTAGAGTACAATACCATTTACATAAAAAATTTAAAAATACATTCAGTATTTATCCATGGAACAAACATCTGTGAAACTATAAGGAAAACAGACAGTGAAGATAGCGCATTGAAATTATGAGACCAGATGCTTGTAGGCAGGGGAAAAAGGAAATGGATCTTGGGGATGCAGCAAAGGGTACTTTAGCTTTATCTGTAATACTTTATTCCTCTTATTTTAAAAATAGACCTGAAGCAGATATGTCAAAAAATTAGCGGTTATCATTCTAAATAGTGGGGTCCACAAATGGTATCACATTATTCTTTGTATTTTTCTGTAATTTAGAATTACTCAAAATCAAAAGGGAGGAATGACTAGATAGAAAGTCTTGGAGGAAAAGAGTGTGTATTCACATGAGCTTTAAAGTTTATCCCCTTGTTTATTTAGGGGAGGGGTATATAAACAGAGGAAAGTTGGTAGCACTGCAAATCCTAGTGTTGGCTAGCACAGGATATGGAGTGTGTTCAACTTAGTCAATGCTCCTGAAATAGATAGAAGCTGTGTGCTAGAATTATGTTAACTATATGTTCATAATGACAGAATCATTAGTTAACTCTCTTTGTATACAGAAACTAATTTTAGACTTTGGCACATTTGTTTGGTAGCGTTTTATCCAACATCTTGCATCTCGAGACTCTTTGTTCACTTTACACAACTTCCTGGATAAAAGTGTCATCGAAGGTAAGATGATTCTCTGATGAAAATATTTCTATGTGGCAAGGAGGCAAAAGTTCTGAAAACCATGCCTATATAAAAAATGGTTCTAAAGTATAAAAAGTGTGATGCCTTGTACGTTTTATGAAAGTAAATAATCCCTAAATTCATGACACAACACATATTTGAGTGCTTATTGAGAATAACAGAATATGCTATATGCTACAGACAAAAAAGTTATTGAGACCTCCAGGTCTTTGCTCAGTAAACCCATGTCCAGCTTACCGAAAATTGCAGCACACCTTTATACAACTTCTCTGCATGGGTTTTATTCTTTCTCCTTCTCACCAACTGTCTCTGTGTATTCCTTTTCTTTCCATAATTGTCTATCCTTCCCCATTGGGAATTTTTTTCTGTTTTGTTCACGACTGAACTCCCAGCACCTGGGACATGGCTTGGCTCATAGTAGGCACTTAATGATGTTGAATGAATGAACAGTTTAAATAAATTAAATCAACATATGTTTGGAGGTTGAGTCGAGAGAAGTTGAGTTTCTGCCTTTCTTTATTCTTTTTCTCCATGAAGTAGACGGCAAGGTCATTTGCTGAGTGGAGGGAAGATGGAGGAGGGATGGTGGCAGTAGAATGGGAAGAGTAAAGAAAATACTAGGAATTTACAGTCGTTTCTGTGGAAATATCAAAAGATATGATGAAGTTCACTTATTTCATTTGTTTAGGTGTCTCACCATCAACGCCACATGAAAGGGTGATAGCAAGGCTTTAAGGAAATAAAAATTAATCTTTAACCAAAAGTGTGAGGAATGTTGGACTAGATGATTAATCGAGACCATCCTAGCTTTTGTGCTTCAAAAATATGGTTGAGGTATACAGGCGAATGTGGAATAAGTCTTTGCATTTATTGACATATTGTGAAAAGTTATTGGTTGAATTGGAAATAATTGAAATATCTCATTTTTAGGCTATACTATGTCAACCTTCATCAGACGATACGGCAGGTACTTGAATGAAAAGTCACTCGCATGTAGACTGATTGCATTTGACATCACAAAAATCAAGAGAGGGTCAGTAAATATCACTAGTTTGTCAGCAAGATATACTGACTCAAATGTGGTATGCTTTGTCGTTTGTCAAAAACAGCTCTATTTCAAGATGCTGATGTCACAGTGCTTCTCAAACTCTTAATTATTGTTGTTTATGAATTTCCTTTATCTTTTATAGGACAGATGGTGTGATGAGAACTATGAATATTAAAGACCTGCTAAACACACTTCCAGTTATTCAAATCCAGTTTGATGCTCTGCTTGGTTTTAATGTAAGAACTTTATAAATTCATTTTTAAAATATTAGTAAATGGCATTGTTTAACTATAGATGGGAGAAGAAATTTTTTAAAAAGACTGTGATAGTTTTAAAATTTTTTAAAAACTGTGGTGGTAATTGATTATTCTTTAATTTTCAGGCAAACCCTGATGAACTAACTAATGACATAATACGTGCTGCTTTTAGGCTGCTCTTTAAAGATTCTCTCCGTCTCTTTGCAGCTTATAATGAAGGGATCCTTAATCTGCTTGGTAGGATGAAAAATGCACATTACTTTTTAAAAGATAAAATGATAAAATAATTTATTTGTAAAAATCTTTTTATTTTCTGAAGACACAGAGTCTTGCTACATCCCCAGGGTGGTCTCAAATTCCTGGGCTCCAGCAGTCCTCCTGCCTAGATTTCCCAAAGTGTTGGGATTACAGGCGTAAGCCACCATGCCTGGCTTGTAAAAATATTTTATCTCTACATTTAGACTCATATTTGATTTAGATTCAAAATAGAAATCCTTGCAGGGTCATGTATATTTTTAATGCGATATTATATTGCTTTACTGGTTAAACATTATTTGGCTAGTTAACATCAAAACTTTCAAGTTTTATATAAGTGCTAACTGATATTTTTTGGGAATTTATCAGGAAATCCACATGGGTTGCTATATTATACATTATACATTAAGGCCCATTTCTGCCACGGTTAAATGACACAGTTTTGATTTTCCTAAGAAGGTAAAGCCTAAAATATAAGTAACCGTTATTGATTATATACAAGCATATATTTTTTAGGCTTTTCAGGAAATTACTGTCATCATTTAGTCCTAATTGATTATTCATTTCATTGCAAGTGTTCTCTGAACTTTATTGATGGGAATTCAGATCATTTCTTATACTGAAGAAATACCTAGTACATTTGTAGGGTTATAAGAGGGTTGAAACACAGCCCCTTCCCTCAAAGGGCTGTAGAGCTTGATGTTAATAAAAAAGACAAGTTGTACAAATTAAAATCTAAACTATCTGTATGTGGTATTAAATTCCACATATATTCTCAACACCAGTATTTGCTACCAGTAGTAACTCCATAAAAATCTGTTGATTGTAGGGATTGAGCAGTGCTATTTCTTCTTATTAAAACAAAATAATTCGATTAACACTATAATAGTTTTGAACAGGTTAAAATCACATCCAGAATCAGCTTAAAATAGAATAATCAGAAAAGAGCAAAACTTAAAATTGCTGAGATATTGGCTTCTTTATAGTAATTATTTTTTTCCCTATTTTTAGACAAATATTTTGGCATGAGGAAGCACCAATGCAAGGAAAGTTTGGATATTTACATCAAGTTCCTTGAAAGAACAAACAAATGGGCACAGTTTCTCAAAGTTGCGGAGGTACAGAAATCAATTTCTACTGAAGGCTTTTCTGCTGGGTTTTTTTGCATTAATTTAATATCAGGTGTAACTATACCTCTTTCCCCCTTGACCATTGCCACACAGAAATTGGTAGTAGTTTGAACTACTTTGTAAACAGTAAAACTAAAAACTAAAATTAAGTACTTCAAACGTACTATCCAATACACTTGTGCTCAAAAGCAATCTCACAAGGACTTCTGTTAACAGCCATGAGGATAATCAGTACCAAGCTTACCCTCCCCCGAGAAACAACTCTAACACTGGATCAAAACATATGGACGACTTTTTAGGGAGTAGACAGTAGGTGGAACAAGTCTATGGTCGGCGAGAGAAAGAAACACATGAAGTGAGCCCCGTGTTCTCCCTGACACTCAGAGGAATGTAGACAGGATAAATACAAAGAAAACCATACCTAGGAGGTGATAGTCAAACTTCTGAAAACCAAAGAGAACAAAGACATATTACCCACCAGAAAACAATAGTAATAATCGCTGATTTCTGACTACTTGAAAAATTAGAACTCATTTTTGTGATATCCAAAATGCAGTTTAGCTCTTCCCAAACCAGCAAAGACTCAAAATCTGGCAAGTCATTTTTAAAAGTCTGTCCTTAGGATAAATATATATGTGTGTGCTTAAGTGGACAAGACATACTTTAGCCTGACATAGTACCAGCCCAGAAAGACATCATGCTCTTGGGATAGTTTCTCTGTCATACACACAATGATCTTTCAGTTAGGGTTTTTTGTTGCTACTCCCTGCTGTAATGTGTACTTTTTCACCCCTGCCTTTTTTTTTGTGTGTGTGAATTCAGCAAGCTGGAATTGACCAGAATGACATTCCACATATTACTCAGGTCAGTGTATCTCTCCTATGTATTTAAGTGACGTGTTTGTCTTTATCTTGATATGTGTATTATATTAATCATCTGAGACTCTCCATCTTTTGCCATATACTTAAGTGTGTGCATTTTAATTTCCCCATAAGTTACATAGATACAGATATGGATTTATAGTGACTTGTGTTATAACAACTAGATCATGCTTTGAATATGATCAGTGGAAACAGCAGGGTATTTGGAATAATGAATTTAGGCCTGAGGGCTGCCTTGTTCACCTTTCAGGTGTGTGATCTCAAGCAACTCCTTTCCATTCTCTGTCTCTCACTCATACAACTGCAAAATGGGTGCCTGTCCATTCTCTGTCTCTCACTCATACAACTGCAAAATGGCTGCCTGTCTCGTAGCAGTGTTGTAGGAGTCAAATGAGCTCAGGTGTTTTTCCTTCCCAGAAACTAGTCCTCAGAGTTTCCCTCATGGTCATGGGTGTGATCTGAGGTAGAGGTGGCAGTGCAGCAGGTGTGGACAAGATGAGCCTCAGGCAATCCGTTTGTGCAGCCTGCTTAGCCCTCTGGACCTGCCTATGTTCCTTCCCAGATGTGCCATGGGGCTTGAGCAGCAGGGCTGCTGGCCCAGTCTGGGCCTGCTACAGAATGCTTTTCTGCTCTGGGCTCCAAATTAAGGTGTTGGGGTTTTAGGTCACCTGGAATGTGGGTGAGAGCAGTCTTCTCTCATGTGGGAATCTGCTGTCTCCAGAGCCCAAAGAGACCTATTTGGTGTCATGCTTCCTTTTTTTGTTATGGGAGGTACAACATGCAATACTTTATCTTCTACTTTGGATGGCATGTCCTGGTAGGCCTCTGATCTCTGAAACCCTAAAAATTGTATCAGTGTGAAAGGAATGTGGGTTGCATATGGTTTTTCAAGGTCTCCATGTAGTATAAGCTAGACTCCTTCCTATTGATTATGACAGAAATTGAGAGAGTTAATGCAGGCTTTGGTCAAAACTCTTGTCCACTCAATGAGCCTGTGAGCTCTTTCTTATTCACACTTCTGATAGTGATAGAAAACAACACATTCACCAAACCAGTAGCCACATACCATGTACCTGAAGTTGCTTAAGTCGCCTTTACCAAGAAACAATAATGACTGGCGTTGTGGCTGCAATTGGGCTACTATTGATTTTGCTACAATCTGTCATTCACCAACTGTTTTTTGTTTGTTTGTTTGTTTGTTTTCGAGTTGGAGTCTCACTCTGTCGCACAGGCTGGAGTACGGTGGCACGGTCCTACTGCAGCCTCCACCTGATGGGCTCAGGTGATCCTTCCACCTCAGCCTTCCAAGTAGCTGGGAATACAGATGCGTGTCACCACGCCTGGCTAATTTAACCGTGTTGCCCAGCCTGTCTCAAACTCCCGGGCTCAGAAATTCTCTTGCCTCTGTCTCCCAAAGGGCTGGGATTACAGACATATGCCACTGTACCCAGCTCCAGCTAGTTTTGATGGGGACGAGGCTCATCCCCCCTGCTTCCTTTATATCTTCAAGATTAGAACTAATTTCTATAATCCTCCTGGGAGGAAATCTTGTTTTTTATTTACTGTTTTGCTTGGAGGGTGAGTGGGGGCTAATGTATTTCACAGGCATGTCCCCAGCCAAGCTTTGCTGTGACTTAAGTGTAGTTATAGGCCTAAGACCAGGAGAGGAGGTGGGAGCGGATCCTGTTGGCACATGTAACTTGTTGGGTATCATCCCCAACAAAGGAGGCTCAAAAGTTTCTGGAAAATCTGGAGACTTGGGAGTTTCACAGCTGTCCCTCAGCCGTCCTCATCCTATATATCAGGGCCTGGTATGGCAGACCTGCCTTTGCTGGGACTGGACGAATGAAGGATTATCTGAGAATAATACATGTGGAGAGCTCAGACAGCACCTGGTTGAGGCATCATGTGTATGGGAAGAAGCCTGTGAAGAGAGAGGAGGCAAAGAGGTAGGGAGAGAGGATAGATACTGAGAGAGGTCCCTTAGGGATGAGAAGGTGCTGCATCCAGAACACAGGTGGAAGCAGTGGCCTCTAACAAGAGGATAGAGGAGGCGGGGGGAAAGGATGGTTACAGATGCAAATACAATGTTAGGTTTGGTGGCAGAGAAGAAGGGGTTTCTGTCTGATGGCTTATACATTTTTGAAGGAAGGAAATGAGTCCTCTCGAGTATACACAGCACAAGCATTCTTTCATGGACAGATAAGTATGAAGGGGGCTCGCTTGTGGACATCAAACCCCACAGAGTGGTCCACAATGGGAACAACTGTTAGGTGAAATAATGTCCAGCTTCCTGAATGAGGAGGCAGATGACCAGTGGTGGGAAGCCCGAGAGGTGATGAGAATGTCTGGGTTAGTAGGGGAGACTTGGGGTTTCACTGCCTGATGCCACCATAACCAGTGGATTTCAATCAACATTCATTCACAAACACATGCTCGACCCCTATTCAGTTACAATGAATGAGACACAATCCCAGCCTCTGAGTTCCTGAACAAGACAGACAAAAACTAAAAGCATCATTCACTATCTACCAGAATGTAGTCCTCTGATTTTTCTCTACATTGACTTTTCTTCCCTGAGGGAGGTGGCGGCAGCAGGAAGGGGACACACTTCCCATTGGGCCACCCTCTTCCTTACCTCAGCTCTGGTCTCTGGGATCCCTGGGTCAAAAATGAAGTAGATTGCTGTGGGAGGCTGCAACAGGCAGGCGGGGATCTTGCTGGTAAACTTTCATGCAGATCTCTGTTCATTCCCCTGGAAATCAGCTCTTTGTACTGGAAGAGCTTCCTTATCAGCCCGCCGTCCCGGGCCCTCAGCCAGAACAGCGAGTCATCTGTCAAGGCCTTGAGTTGGCAGGCCTGCTCCCCGGAGGACGCGCGTCCTCGGGTGTCCTGCAAACCCTGGAGTGGAGCGAAAGGCAGGCCCCGGAGGGAGAGGAGGGAAGCGGGCTGGCGCAGGGCCCCCCGACCCCCCCCGGCCGGCCTCTCTCCTGGGGGGCGCTGCCCCTCACGATGCCCGCGCCGAGGCGCCTTCCGCAGCCAGTCTGCCGCGGCATCCCGCCCGGGCGTGGAGGTCCTCCTGCGCCGGGCGCACCGGCCGCCGCCTCCTCGTGCGCCCGACGGCTGGCGCCCGACGTGAAGGCACGCCGAGCAACCGCGGGGTGGGAGCAGCTCGCCGTCGCAGAGGCAGACACCTTCCCGCTTCGGCCTTTTTTGGGAGGAAGGCGCCCACGTCTCCTGGCGGGTCTGTCCTGCCCCGGCGTCCGCGCCGTCGGGGAGCCCCGGAGCCTCCCGCGAGAGCGGCCTCCGGCCTGACTGGTGGCCCCTCGGCGCTGGACCCTTCCTTCCCTGCCGGTGCCGTCGACCCTTCCCGGCCGGTGCTGTCGTGGGGCGCGGCTCGCTCGCATCAGTCCTCGCGGCGGGGCTGCTCTGCCTGCCGTCGGAAGCGCGGGGATCGGCCCCCCACGGTGGACTTCAGACGCCCCTCCTCGGGGCCACGCTCCTCATCGGAGCTCCGGGGCACCCCTACCCCGGGACCCGCGGCACGGTTCCACCCCGACGTGGCCCTGCATACGGCTCCCCTCGGTGCCCCCCGCTTGCTGCGGTTTGGGGGACTGGAGGCCGACCCGGTGCCGTGACGGGACCGGACAGCCTCGCGCCCGCCCTTCCCGTGGGGCGCAGAAGCAGTGCGGCGCGTGGAGGGTTTCTGTCTCTCCGAGCCGCTTTCGGCCCGTCTTGGCCGCTGCGAGCGTGTGGCCGAGTTTGCACATATCCGCGGTGGCGGTGACTCGACTGAAAGCAAATCAGGCAGCACGAAATGTCTCCAACCCACGTCGTTCAAATGCTGACAACTTTAGCTATTTAGCCTTAGTTCTGCTTACATCTCTGCAAATAGTTTAGTCATTAAACCCTCTTCCCACTGCCAGCTCAGCAGTTTGTCACCCATCTTTATTTTCTGGCTGTCCTTGGTATTTCAGCTCAACTATTACTTTCTTCAGGAGTGCTCACCTCCTTTCCCTCCCTGACTTGGTCAGATTCCTCTGCTTCAACACTATCTGTGTCATGTACCTCTCTTCTATACTACTTTTCACAACTTTGGCTTTAGACTGTAAGCTTATGAAGCCCAGTACCAGGTTGTTTGTGCTTGTGGTATATCCCTAGTACCTGTTGTATAGTAAATTAGCAATCGTTTTTTCTTGAATAAAGAATGAGTGAATGGATCAGGACAGAGATGGTGGAATATAGAACCCTAGTGGGGAATTGGTCTTATGTAAGAGAAAGTTTACGTTTTCCATTTTTAGTGGAAACGGAGAATGAAAAGATACATCCACATTCATTCAGCAAATATGAATTAAGGGCTTACTCTGTGCCAAGCGCTTAAGATTTATTAGTGGACAAAACAGACAAAACCTCTGTAATCATGGAGCTTATATTTTATTGCAAGAAGAAATATAATAGACATAAGGAAGCCTGTAATGTCAGTTAAAATAAGTGATTTGAAGAGAAATAAAACTAGTTAAAGAGAATATTAGTAGTCAAGAAAATCTCCCTTGAGGTGGTGATTTCAACAGAGACCAGAAACAACGTCAAATCCTGGGTTTCTGTTTATATGTGTGGTATTGATTAAATTTGCTAATGTGAATGAGATTCTTTGTCATTTTTTTCTTCCCATGTATTTTGAATCATATCTAGATTACTTATAATACCGAATACAATATTAATGCTATGTGAATAGTTGTACTGTATAGTTTAGGGAGCAATGACAAGAAAAAAGCCTGGACGTGTTTAGTATAGATCAACTATCCATTTTGTTAAGAGTATTTTGACTTGTGGTCGACTCTGGATGTGGAACCCACAGATATGGAAGACCAACTGTAATATAGGAGAGTATAAACTTGCTAAAACTATCAGAAAATAAGTCTTTAATAATAACTTTTTTTAGGCACCCCTCAGTTTAATTGAAGCACTAAAACAGCATTTAGCTTCCTTGGAAGAGAAAAATGACATTTTACTTCATTACAAGTAAGTTAAAAAATGTCTTGATATGGGTTAATTTTGTTTTCCTCTAAATAATTTTCCTCATCCTAATGGTTTAGTGGTATGAGATTGAATAAATTATGGGCTATGAATGGGATGGAATACTATTCAGCTTTTTAAAATGGTGATGTGGAACAGAGGTTTTCAGTCTTTTGTGGGATTTCATACTCTTCACAAGGGTGATATGCTTCCCAAAGGAACATCTTTTATTAAACGAAATGATTCTCAAAAATCAGGGATTGGGATGAGAATATCTCTCTCTTTTTAGGAATTGGATTCCTTACCCTAGGAGCTTCTCTGTTCACAAAATAGTGCACATAGTAACAGTGAAGAAGTGTGTATACACACATATACACACATACACATACTTGTACTCCTCTATATATGCATATACATACAGATTGAATAATACAAAAATTGAGATATATCACCTCAAAACATTCACATTAGCTATTTCTGAGTGAAAAAATTATGGTTGATTTCAGTGCTCTTTTTTGTATTGTCCAAAATTTCTACAGAAGTCATGTGTTATTCATCATTCTACTTTTTTAGGTTATGCCAGCTGTAATTGATTTATATTATCACACTCTGTTAGACAACAAGTTCATCTGACTACTTCTTAATTACCTCTATCACAGAAGGATGTATAGTTAGTATATAGTTGAATAGGTGAATATGAATCAAAGAAATGTAGGCTCAGCTAGATAGAATATATGTGATTCTATTTATTCTCCAGTTTGCCTCTTATCTCTTATGATCTTTTAAGTCTCCAGCATGCATTAACTCCATCCATCTTAAAGAATCCACTTGTGAAAGTGTCAGCAGACAGAGCTTGGCTTGCAGGTAACATGACATTATTACATGATTATGTCAATAAGTGAAGACAGGATTAGAATCTATACTTTTTTCGCTGCTCAACCAACTATGTCTGCTACCTCTTCCTAAAGCAGTCTTTGACTCAGAAATTTCATTTCTAGGGTTTTATTCAAAATACATATTTACAGTTGTGAAATGATATATGAACAAGGATATTCATTGCGACATTATAATAGCAAAATGACTATCAATAAGAGGCTTGTTTGTATATACTGAAATGAAATGATCTCCAAGATGTATTGTCAAATGACAAAACAAGCAGGGTATAAAACAAAGTATAGTATGCTATCATTTTTACTTTTTAATAGACAAAAGAAAGAATATATAGTTATAATTTCTTAAATCGTACTTCTGGAAGGATATTTAAGATACGAGTTAAAATGGGTTGCCTCTCAAAAGAATGCAGTGGTTTATGGAAAGAGATGTGTGGGAGAGTTTTAGTTTGCCTCTTACTTAAGTGATTTTCTGGAGCCAGTGCATACCAGCTTACAAGAGCCAGTTGTGAAATTTTCAGGAATTTTGCCAGCTGGTTGGGGTCACATTGGTAGCTTGAAATTGGCCATGATGGGAGTATTTACACCACAGAACTGGGCAAACACTACAAATCAGGCCTCTTTTTTCTTGAAAGCTGGTTGTTACACAGTTACTGGCACACATCTGCTCATAGACAACCATATTTTATTTTATTT
>CAUYQG010161376.1:0-15022 GCA_963574415.1 Tarsius wallacei | reverse complement strand
TTTATAAAGAGAGTTTTTATATATATATATATATATATATATATATATATATATATATATATATAATGTTATCTATATCATTCCTTTCTATGGATGCAATTTAGCTTAACCAGAAGGTTTTTGTCTTTCCATATCATCTTTTACTTTAGTTTATTCCAGATTTTCTCATAAATTGGTAACTTTTCTCAAACTTGTGCTCGTATATTTGTCCCTCTATTTTTCAGAGTGAGATTAATAAAGGTTATTGCAAGTTATATGTTGGAGAGACATTTTAGTTGGTGGACTTTGAATTGGCTTGATTGAGTGGAGATGCTGGCTTTATGGGAGATTCTTACATGACAAAAGAGTAAGGTCTGTCCTCTCAGGTGTTTACAGGAAGTAAAAAATATAGTGGCTGTGGTCTTCATATAAAAGAGTGGATGAGCGATGTAGTCCTTATTTTCCTTGAGGGATGTAGTCTTTATTTTTCTCTCCATTTGAGAGTGGCCTGTAATAAAAGCCAAGACAAGCATGCTACAATAAGTTTAAAGGAACTCCCATAATCTAAAGCAATGACTTCAATTCTTTTTTGGGACTAATTAACTAGCATAGTTAAATGAAAGGCCTAGATTTATATAGTTCTTAGGTCTTCTGAACCACCTAATATCTGAAGCACCTTCATACCTGTTCAACCAGTGGGTTACTGCAATTGGTAGTCTTCTCTCTACCCAGTTTTCAGAAGAAGGGAGATTAATCTTCAAAATAGAGAATGCGAGAATGTTGATATGATGCAATGAATAGTTCTTAAGAGTCCCAGAGAAGGTGAGCTTGAGATAATTTTAAAAATATGTTAAATAGCTATAAAAGAATGGAACATGCCATCAATGGTCAAATCCATTGAAAAATGATTTGCTGATGGTAAATAGAAAAAAAAAAGACTGTGACAATGGGAGTTTTCTGGTCAATGTCAACTTGCTCAGACTTCTCAAATTTCTCTGATGAGTAGATGTTGACAGGGCACAGGTATTTGTTTCCATTGAAAATGGCTGCCACTATTGAGGCATTTGCTTCATACACTAAACTAGGGAATCATCTTGCTTATTTGGAACGTAAGTGATAGGTTACAGGAATAAATAGTACCAAGTAAGCAAAAAGATTAAGTAAAAACTTCTCAAACATAGTTTGAGAAAATCAGTTGGTTGGTGTTATAACTTAGCTATGGTTTTGGAATGGTATTTGGAACTTAAGAGGTCGGGGTAGAACTACAACAGAGTTTGCATTCCTAGAGATCCAGGGCTTTGGTCCTTTGGGTCAAAATTTCCATCCAGTACCCTGGATAGCTCCCAGGGATGGCAGTTTCTCTAAAGTCTAAGGTCTTACCTAGGTCTCCACTGGTACCTCCCAAGTGATGGAATTCTCTGCATGTGCCCCCTCTTGGTCACCAAGTCCTCATCTTATCTATGAGCTTTTGCTTTTCTCATCACATTTGAAGGGCTAGATCTTTAGGACGAACCGTGGGCTTAACGGAGTAGCCCACAAATATAGCAGACTGAAAGGGGAAGAGAAAGAATATATTCTCTACATCATGGATTTATTTATCTTCTGGGTTTTTAATTTTGGGGGTTAGGAGTATAAATAAATTCTTTTTTTCTGATACATCATTCACCCTTCTGAGTTCAACTTAAGTGTCAACTCTAAATAAAATTTAGCTCATGGAAAATGTACTCAATCTTATTTCAAATTAAACAAAGGAGAATTAAAGCTAATTTTATTTTCTGTTCAACTATTTTGGAGACGTGCACATAATAATATCTACTGACTGAGAAGGATTGGGGAAACAAGCCCTTATATGCAGTAAAGGTAGTGAATTTCAATTGTTAGAAGGTAACTTGAAAATTCATACACACACACACATATACATACATATATATATATATATATATCCAGTAGTTACAGTATTCTAAATTATGGAAATAATTAGAGAAACATAAAAAGAAATGTAGATATGAACATTAATTGCAATGCTTCTGTGTGATAAGCACTGCATGGTATTTAGTTTCTTTATGGAGCATATGTGGTATTTTCTAATTTTTCTGCAATAATCATGGATTCATTTTGAAACAAATATTTTATAATTGAGCATTTTATTTTTGTTAGTGACTTATTGTCTTTTATTAAATGCTTATTGACTATCTACTATGTCCTAGGTGCTGGCTTGGGAATTAGCAGTAATGATATGGTTCCTGAAATTACAGAATTTATTATTGAAGGACAAAGTAGCCAAGAATAATCAACAAAAATAGCACAGTAAGATATATAATGACAAATAATGTAATGGAACAAAAATACCAGTGTTGTGCTGGCAAAGTTTAACTGGCTTTCAAAACTAACTGAGTTAATGAATGAATAAGCCCAGATTGTAGAATTTTTCAATTTATGTGAGCTAAATACTTTCACCCTGGCCAACTTAAAGCTGCCAGTGTGTGGTGACTG
Organism: Tarsius wallacei; assembly: GCA_963574415.1. Taxonomy (NCBI): domain Eukaryota; kingdom Metazoa; phylum Chordata; class Mammalia; order Primates; family Tarsiidae; genus Tarsius; species Tarsius wallacei. The sequence continues at coordinate 12,550 of CAUYQG010161376.1, read as the reverse complement.
AATGTGACATTGAGAAAAAATACTCACAATTAACCCCGGTGAGCTGGCGTGAGTTGGCTCTTGAACACTACCAAATGAAGTGATCACAGGGGAAAAGTGCTATAATATACTACATATATATACTAAAAAGAAGCTGTCACAGGAGAAAAGTGCTACAGTGAGGAAAGGTGGGAGAGGTCAGAAATTTTTTTCAAGATGAAATTTAAGTTGAACCCTGAAGGATAAGTGCTGTTTCAGGAAAAGAGGACAATAAGTGGGAAAAGTCTTAGGAGAGAGAGAAAATGAACCAAAGGGTTGTGAAAGAGGATAGTCTATGTGAGCATTATAGTGACTGTACAGGAATGACACCAATAGGTTTTGAGGAAAATTCAAGGCATTATTCAAGTCAAATTATAAGAACAAATATGTTCCAAAATATATTTGACCTCTAAGTTTCCTTGCAACTTCAAAATGGTATGGATGCCAAAAGTATTCATTAGATGCAGGTAACCTAGATGCATGTATTTGTATCCTCACTTATGCTTAAAATGTTCCAAAACTGAGCATTTAATTAAAATGTTATATGGACACAAATGGGAAAAGTGAATGACAGGCACTATCCGAATGTGCTCTTCTCCCGATGCACCCAAAGAAACAGTAATTATAACAACAAAAACGAAAGCTTATTTTATTAGTTTATTAGATCAGCAATATAGTGCCAGCAACAGCAAGAAGAATCATGTCAAAAAGAGAGCCAAATATTGAATCAAAGCAACTTGCTGGGCATGTGTCACTTTCTCCACCATCAGGCAAATGTTAACAAGTAGATTTTTACAAAGGTTTAGGTAGTGCTATCTTAATGCCTTAGACTCTTTACAGATTTAGTATACAGTATCCTATAGGATGAAAGATAAATCTTTATTTAGCTCAGTGACAAAAGACACAATTCTGAAACGAACAACTGAGTATCGCATGTTCTCACTCATAAGCGGACCTTGAACAATTATCATAATTCGATAAGAGAATGATTGGCGGTAGTGGGAATCTGCCCTGGGAAGGGGGGACACACCTCATTAACAAGGGTACCTGCATAATGAATATTTGTATACCTAGCCCTGAATTGTATCCCACATCTTTAAAATAAAAATAATTAAAAGGAAAAAAAAAAAAAGAGTCAGCAACAGTTCATGTCACTTCCTTTCAGTTTTCCAATATCCATATTTAACCCAGGATTAGCTTTAGAATATTTAGGGAAGCCTATCTTCCATGAGGTAAAATACTTTGATATTCTCACCCATATCTATTTCAACACAATTGAGAAAGTTACAGGAGACTCTAGAGAAATGGTAACTCTTCATGCTGAGTCCCCCACACACTCATCTCCAGAAGGATGAGTTCCACTTTTAAGAAAAGGATGGATGTTGTAATTATTGTTTTCAGCTCCTAAGCTCCTCTAGGAAAATTTTAGTGCCACCATCTTGTTCCATTGTTGGTGGCTAGATCTGAGAAAAGCAAAAACAAAAACAAAAAACTATTTTACGCTTGGAGAATTTGTTGTGCTTAGATAAATATTACAAAATGCCTACGGAGGCAAATTTTTGGTGCAGCATTTGTAGTTTTTTCTCCCTCTATTTTCCCTGATGACAGACATTTTCTGCTATTGGTAGCAGCTAAATCTATTCTATATACTAGGGAGAAAAGGGAGATGGTTGTTTCAGAAGAACTTATCCTCTAGTTAATTGTCAATGATAAATTCACTGTATCTAGCTGCATAGTGGACTTAACATTCATCTGAAAAAAGCATTGCCTATCTGAAGTCCTGTGGCATTACTTTCCAAGAGACAGGATTTAAATGATTTCTGGGCCACAGGGCCTCTGCAAGCTTGTTCTCTTCCCGAGGGCACGGGACCGAAGATGACAATGGAGACTGAATCCAGCCTGCACTCTTCTAGCCAACTCTCTGAGGAGGGTCTGCTTCTGCCTGGAAGCAGATCTTCTATAAGCCAGTGGGTGGTCTTGCAGACCGAAAGACATCTTGACCCTCTCACAGCTTGTTGGCAGAGGTACTCAGGAATATCAAATGAAGATTGAAGAAGATACGGAACAGTTGGTCCAGCTGCCTTCTTGGAGACTAACCCACTGGAGAGGAGCATGCATATCGCAAGAGAAACAACTGTGAGCTTTGGGAAGTGGAGAGGAATGAACTGAGACATACTGTGTAGCCTACAGCCATCCTAGTTTACTAGAAATAGGATGAGGCTTTCGTGGCTCGGACAAGGGGTCTGGAAGCTTATGTGGTTTCACAGGGGGGCCATCTGCAGGTTCATCATTACTTTTGATTTTCCTCCCCATTAGTTTCAGAAATTCTCCAGGTTGTGCATGATGGAGCAGAAGAAAGGTGGAGTGAGATCCTTGGCTGTGTCAGCGGCTGCTGATTCAGATACATGACTTTTGCCTACATTTTTATTTCTCCAGATCCACGTCCTTTAACTAAGCGAGAAGAGCAGATTGCCCAGGCTACTTCAGGTCCACAGAAGAAGATGGATGGCACCATCCATCACTTTTAATTATCTTCTAATGACCAGCATGAATACTAGTTACCATAGCCAAAATACAAAATTGTCCAGACTTACTTAGTTGATTAACCCCAAGTGAAAAACAAGACAATGACACCGGTTACTTATAATATTATTTTTATCTGAATCAGATGCTTAGTTATTACCCCCATTAAAGTATTAAGAAGGCCTTTGTGCTGTGGGGTGGTGAATTTGAGAAAATTTAGTTAATTTTTATATAATGATTGTAATTCCTGTAGTAGAATTCAATTACTTCTTTCCTTTTCTCCACTATTCTGTGGCTGTTGAGCCATGATGGCAACAGAATATAGAACTCACATGAAACACTGCAGCATAAAATGAGAAAACCATAGGACGATCCAAAATCAGAGTACTCTGAGATACTCACTAGATTTGAATTGGAAACAGGTCTTGGTTTTATCCTTCATTTTGTGCCAAACTTAAATAGGGTAAGCTATGGTATAAACATGCATCATACATAAGTGATTAGTACCCAGATGGTTAAAACCAGGGCTTGTATGATTCAAAACTAAAACTATACGTTAAGAGGAATCTGCACATTATATGCAAGAACACTGTGATTGCTGGACCCTCATTTGTAAGAGGCAATACGGCCACAAGGCATGTATCTTATCTGTAGTCTCCCAGCTATCATAGGATATGTTTGTGTGTTGGGGGCAGGGCAGAGTATTTTTAAAAAGGCATGGAAAGTACAGTGTAAGTAGTTTTAACTTGAGCTTTCTGAAAATTGCTGAAAAAATTCAAGTTGAATAAAAAATGTAAACCTCTGAAATTTAAGTTCGTTCTTGTTATTGCTTGAGGGTGCCCTTTTTATATCTGGCTAAGCTTAAAATTACTATGAGAGGAAAGGAAATAGCAGTGTACTTTTGATCTTAATATAAGAGGGGGAAATAAAAAATATCTGTGTTCTTAGTTAGTGCCCATAATAGGAAAATATCATGAGCCTTTTCTGGAAGATAACCTTACTAAGCTTATTTATCTGATGTTTTTGCTTGCTGGTTTAGCCGTTGTTTCTTATTTTAGGTCTCATGTGATACCTCTGTTTTGACTATAAATTTCCCTAGTCCATATTCTTCACAGATATGAGCGTGACCACCATCTTTTTTTCTTTTTTTTTTGAGTTAGGAGTCTCATTCTGTCGCCCAGACTGGAGTGCAGTGGCACGCTCCTGGCCACCGCAGCTTCCACCTGCTGGGCTCCGGCGATCCTTCCGCTCAGCCTTCCAAGTAGCTGGAACTACAGGCGCACGCTACCACGCCTGGCTAATTTTTTGATTTATTGTAGAGATGAGGTCTCGCCAAGTTGCCCAGGCGGGTCTCGAACCCGTGGACTCAGGCAATCCACCCACCTCAGCCTCCCAAAGCGCGGGATGACAGGCTGAGCCACCGAGCCCGGCGTGACCACCATCTTATATGGCTATGTTACATAAGAATAGTTGATTTAATCATGCCGCAAAGTGGCATTTCCTATCTGATCTTTTAATTAAAATATATCATGTGTATCCATGATATATAGTCATTGCTATCCATTATGGTATAGAAATTTACATTTGAGATGCATGGATTTTAAAAGGAACTTGTCAGTTATGTAGCATGGAAAATTCTCCCATCAAATCTCATCTCTTAGGGAAGAGATTTAATGTTGATTTTCGGGACTTTTTCATCAAGCAGAGCACCACAAGGGATTTATCGCCCAGGGATTGATTAAATAACGCTTTCATCCATTAAACATTAAATATGTTATGAGAGATGTAAAAATAAATAAGATAATTTCTATATAGTCAAGAAGTTCATAATCCCGTGAGGGTGATTAGTGCTGCTATGAAATTGATGATGATGATGGCAGAGAAGAAGGAAGGGGAGGAGGTAGAGGATGAGGAGAAAGAGAAGCAGAGACGGAGGAGATATGACATGGTCTATGTGCCAATCTCTGAGCTAAACACTTCCCATGCATTTTTCTTTCTTTTTAATACCCATAGAGGGGAACTCTCTCATTAGTCCCATTTTATGGATGAAACTGAGATTCCAAAAATTGAGTAAGCTGCTTATGGTTGCAAAATTGGCAGTCTAACTTTACAGCTGAGACTTAAATGTATGTTCTGCAATGTCCCAATCTTTCTCAGTTTGACATAGTGATTAAGAGAGAAGAGACCATGAGGTTAGAACCCTAGGCAATTATGCCTAATTGCAGACAGATTTGGGAGTTTCAGTTTCTATTTTTGAGTTCCATCACTGTCTTACCTTATATGTGCTTGTTGGTTCATTACAAAATCTCTCCATGCCTGTTAAATAATAATTATTTTGTATCACATTTATTATTTATAGAGCGGTGATAAAATTAAGTTAGAACACTAAAAGAGGAAAAAAAGATACTTTTTTGGCAGTTGTCCTATCTTTGCTTGAGTTTAACAAGGTAGAAGTTGTTACTTGGGCACTGGCCCTTAACTGGAAGCCTTTATTAGTCATTGTGCTCTCTAAATTTTCATAAGGGCTGCAGTTTTGGATCCACCATGTGCTAAAATTTATTAAGAAAAAAACATGACTCTTGGTGTCGAAAGCTATATTGGAACAGCCAAGCAGGTCCTTGTATGTCCTTGTCATGCCAATAAATCCAGCCAGAAAAAAATCTTTTTAATATTTGCATGAGTAACTGGTATTTTGAGAAGACACCCACACAGAGGGGAGAGATTCAGGGAAGATCAGATTTTCAAGGACTCAACAGGGGAGTTTGCTTCTTCTGTTAAACCTCACCTGCAGTCATAGTAAGGGTGCTGGTGCTGAGTCTGCAATAGCACGGCGTGCTTCCTTTATGTATTGTGTGGGATCTGATAAACGTTCCAGGATCCAATCCAGCTGTGCTCTCATCACATTGATTTAATAGCCCTTAAGAGAAGCCATAAAAGTGCTTTCTGCTTAGTGGGACCCAGCTGTTTCTTAGAGTATTGCATAAGACAACAAGCTGAGTTAGCTATAGATTAATGATATTAAAAATTCAGTTTTTCCCATAACATTTTCTTTTCATACCAAAAAAGACAGAGCATATATATAATTTGTTCAGTTAGGTTGTTAGGCCCAAAGGGAAAGTACCTAAAGCGATTATCTGATTTGATCCCCCCAAAAAGCTAATTGGAGACCCCAAATAAACGCTAAGTCATATTAACCTATTGTGTGTGTGTGTGTGTGTGTGTGTGTGTGTGTGTGTGTGTGTTCCCAAAGGGTGATGTGAAGGCCAATGACTGGAAAGAGCTCTGTTTTCATTACCAGGCAACAAAGTGAGAAGCCAACAAAATTATTTGAGGATTATCAGGCTCTCTGATGAGGTTAAGAACACTGAAAGTCAGTACAAAATGAATAGCTGTGTATATTTACAGTGTCATTCATGTCATCTGAGCCCTTTGGGGTTCTGCAAGCAGAAGGGGATTACACCACCAGGCAATCTGTTACATATTAAGCTCAGAAGCAGACGTGAAACACTTAGAGCTTTTGCCCTATAGGGTGCTTTTGGGCAACAGAGTACTCAGAAGTGGAGTAAACGTTTCCTCACCCCTGTTTAAACAATGAGGAATATGGGGATGAAAAGGTTAGAGAAAGCATTAATTTTAAAACCATGATTTGGTATTTAATTAAATTAAAGATTCTAAATTCAAGGAGTGAAGCATGGAGTCACTGAAACTTGAAGTCACCATGGAAACAGATGGCTGGAAAATTACAATTATTATTTGACTAATTTTTGGTGATCAACTCTAATTGTGATAGCCTCTTAAAAATACAACCAAATGGAAGTGAGTCATCATTTGCGATTGTGGGATCACAGAATGTGAGAGGCCCTGCACTGCAAATTATTGAAAATTTGAAATACTTGTGGTTTCGCTAGGAAATTATTACTTTTACACTATCAGTGAAAAATATGTTACTAAACAAAGAACATTATTTTTATTGTCTCTTTTCATTTGGCAGCAGCCATTTAAATATAGAGCTAGTTATATGTTCTTATTTACTTAAAAGTGTGGTTCCACTGAAAACACTTGTATAGCTTATTTCATGTGTCATTTGATTTAAGAACATCTAAAATGTGTATATTTCAAATGTAAGGATTCTTTTTCCGGTATGCTTAAGTACTCAAAATAGTTTTGTGTTTTCTAAAGGTTGTTTATGGTTTAAGTTAATTGTTTTAAAAATAATACCTGTTTAATGTCTGTGGGAAATCCAGTGATAAAGAAATCCATGGAACAGTGCTCCTGATGGAGAGAAAGTGGCATATTTGTATAAAACTAGGTAATGATTCAACGTTATATAATCTTTCAATATTATCCCCCCTCTGGGAGGATTGGACATAGATATTAGAGTCCTTAACAGACACCTACAGATAGAACTGGAGCAAGAAAGATGCTATTACTTGGGGTATTTTAAGGTCAGTATTTCAGTAGCTGCTGTTTTTGATTACGTGTCATGTAGACAAGTTCCTCTCTACCAAATAATATTAGCTAGAAAAATCAAAGGCTTGGTGGCCTAAATAGAAAACAATAACCAATATCTTAACTTTGCCAGATACTTTTGTGGGAAACACTAAGCCATGTCAATATTTGCCATTTTTATAATTCTAGCCAATGCTCTAAAGGCAAAGAGTAGTGTTGCCTGGTCATGGTGGTCATGGTGGGTGTGGTGAGAATGTGACATCCCACAGTTCTGCTGACTGCCAACATAGTCGAGTTTTCCTTTTGCCATCAGGAGCAGAGCAGCTTAGGCCTTCTGGTAGTCCTCTGTAGTTTGCATTCGGTCCCGAGTTCAGAGTCCAGGATAAGAAAGTTGTTGGCAACCAACAGCAGGCAAGTCAAAAAAAATACCAGGCTGATGTAATGCAGGCTTCTATTTCACTTCAGAATGAAAAGTTAATGTTCCTTGAGAGTCTGTTACAGAGGAATTCATTATGGTTATCTTATGAATGATGGGTTCTGAAAAATAACGTTTGTGCTACATATTTTTGTGGCTATTTCAGAAAATGCATTACAAGAGGCAAATAGCCAGCAGCAGGAGCATGCCTAAGACTAAGTTAGAAGTAAAACTGGTTCAGCACAAACTGAGTTTTTGTTTATTTCTTTAGGTGAAAGGTAAAACGGATGTGTCGTGCAGGGCACGTGCTTTTGGAAAGGGTGCCTGGTTAGGCTGTTTCGTAAAGGTTTTTTCCCTGTCTTGTTCGCCCACACTGGGCAATTGAATTGAAGTTTTCTAATTAGTATTTCTCTGTATGCCCATTTAAAAAAATAAGGAAAATTGAGAAAATTGGAGGAAGGAAAACAACATAAGTCTGACATTATAAATATAATTATTGTTAACATATTGATGTATTGCCTTCCAATACATACTTTTGTATATATAGACTTTAAAACATAATATGATCATGATAGTAACAGATGGATAGAGAGATATATAATCATGATTACTACCACATTAATTTTTAATGCATCACTAAGTTGCAAGCATGTTTTCATATGTCAAAGAGTTGTTTCCTGATTCCCTCTAACATTAATACTCAAATAACAATACCCCAGAATCCCACATTATTCAATTAGTAGAAAGCCTTTTAGCAAGCTTCATTCTCAAAGTATTTCTGTGGCCCTGGAAGAGACTCATATGTTCCCATAGCTGTCACATTTTTCACTTGTCGCCTTAATGTTCTGTCCACTCTGAGTTCCCGCGCATATGTTGCGGTCTCTTGTCACGTTAGGATTAATGTCTTCATCCTGCGTTATGTCTGTGCTGACTGTCACATTTCAAGAATGAGCACACTAAATTTCCCAAATAAGAGCTAATACCAGGCAATTAACAGGCAATTAAAACTTTGTCAAATTTGGGGCTACCAAAAAAGTCAACGTGGGAAGAAAAAAAGATAAGAAATATTTAAAAGGCTACTGAATATTCGATTGAGAAAAAGCAATCTAAAATTTCTCCTATGTCAATTGTTGGGCATTTAGGTTGTTTCAATTTTTCAGCTTTAAAAACAATTCTTATATATATATTTTAATGTAAACTTTAAAAAATTCTATTTTGTATGCTCTCTCAGTGCCAGAACATTTTCTTAGCATTGGAAATTGATGAGGACATTTCAACTAAAGAAGCGTTAGAGAAAGAATTTCTAGATTCACTTAGCTTAATGGTTAGTGATAGTTTGTGTTTCCTATTTCCACTTGAATTAATTTGATAAATTATATTTTGCTAGGAGCTTGACCCTTTCATTCAAGTCTTTAAATTTACTGCCATAATCTTGTTTGTGGTTTTGTACAACTGCTTTATATCTGCAGTTATTATTTTCCATTTTTTACTTCTGATATTGTGTGTGTGTACGCAACTTTTTGTTTTCCTTGATCAATCTTCCCAGAGTTTTAATTTTTCCATGAAAAAATTTTCTATATTATTAGTTTCTGCTCTTATCTTTATTTTTTTCCTTTTATTACTGCTATTTTTTGCTTCAATTTCACACTTCTTTATTGGAATGCTTATAAATTTTTCACCCTCATCCTTTTCTAATAGAAGCAAGGCTATAGATTTGTACCTAAGTACTGCTTTAGCTGCTCACAAATGTGTTTATTTGTAGTGTTTTTTAAATATTATTCATTAAATTTCAATTATTATTTAGTTTCCAATATCTTCTAATTTCCATAAAATTTTATAATTCCTTTTTCCTATTTCTTTAAAAAAATTTTTAAAATTTATTTTAAAGAAGTGGGGTACAATTCAGGATTAGATATACAAGTAGTCATTGTATAAAGTTTGGGCTTCCCTTTGGTCCCCACTTTGCCTGATTTGAGACCAGGTACGTTTATTGATGTTATGTGCCCCCCATTTCCTCCCCTGGCAGTTTCCGGCTACTGCCAATCCCTTTCTTATAGTTTTATGGTGAATGTGCAGGGTCCTCTTATGAGTGAGAACATGTGGTACTTAGTTTTTTGTTTCTGTGATAAATTGCTGAGTATTATAGACTTTAAATCCATCCAACTTGCTGCAAAGTCCATAATTTTGTTCTTCTTTATGACTGCATAATATTCCATTGTGTATATGCACCAGCCCAGTTTCAATGGGCAACATGGTTGGTTCCATGTTTATGTCATTGTAAATAGCGCTACAGTAAACATGCATGTGCAGGTATCTTTTTTGTAGAATGATTTGAGTTCCTCTGGGTATATTCCCAGAAGGGGGATTACTGGGTCATATAGAAGGTCAATTTCTAATTCTTTTAGGAATCGCCACACTGTATTCCATAGAGGTTGAACTAGATTTCACTCCCACAGTGTAGAAGCATTCCCTTTTCTCTGTATCCTCACCAACATCTGTTGTTTTATTAATGATTATCATTCTTACTGGAATTAGGTGATATCTCAAGGTGGTTTTAATTTGCATTTCTCTGATGATTATGAGGGTGAGCAGTTTTTCATATGTCTGTTGACTGCGCGTATATCTTCTTTTGAGAAGTGTCTATTCATGTCTTTTGCCCACTTTTTTGGGGACTGTTTGTTTTTTTCCTTTTGGCATGCTAGAATTCCTTATAGATCATGGATGTTAGGACGTTGTCATATATACAGTTGGCAAATATTTTTTCCCATTCTGTGGGAGGTCTCCCCACTCTCTTGATTGTTTCTTTTGCTTTTTGGAAGCCTTTCAGTTTGATGAGGCTCTACTTGTCTATCTCATTTCTTATGGCATGGATTTTTGGAGTCTTGATCAGGAATTGGTTGCTGATTCCAATTTCTGTAGGGGTGTCTCTTGCATTTTCTACAGTTTTTAATGTTTGAGGTTTTATGTTTAGGTCTTTGATTCATTTGGGGTTGGTTTTTGTGTTTAGTGATAGGTAGGGGTCCTGTTTCATTCTTCTACACATGGTGAGCCAGGTTTCCCAGCACCATTTACTGAAAAGGTTCTCCTCTCCTCAGTGGTTGTTGCTGGAGGTTTTGTCAAAAATGAGTTGGTTGAGAAATTAGGTTTTGCTTCCAGAATCTCTATTCTGTTCTATTGGTCTATATGCCTGTTCTTGTACCAATGCCAGGTTATTTTGATTATTGTAGTCTTATGATAAAGATTAGGGTCTGGAAGTATGATACCTTCCACTTTGTTTCTTTTGCTAATGATTGTTTTGGCTATTTGCAGTCGTTTATATTTCTGTAAGAATTTCTCTATTGTTGTTTCCAGGTCTGAGAAGAATGATGTTGGTAATTTAATGGGTATAGTGTTGAGTCTGTAGAATGCCTTTGGTAGGGTGGGCATCTTCACAATGTTGATTCTTCCAATCCATGAGCATATTTTTCCATTTGTCTGTGTCTTATTTGACTTCTTTGAACAGTGTTTTGTAGTTTTCATTGTAAAGATCTTTTTCTTCTCTGGTTAGGTAGATGCCAAGAAATATTTTTCTTTCTTTTCTTTTTTTTTTTTTGGTGGCTATTGTGAGTATGCTTTTAAAGGAATTGCGAATATGCTTTTAATGGAATTGTGCTTTTTATTTGGGTCTCTGCCTGTTTATTGTTGGTGTGTAAGAATGTGACTGGCTTTTGCACATTTATTTTTTTACCCTGAGCCTTTGCCATAGTCCTTTATCAGTGCAAGGAGGTTTTTGACAGATTCTCTTGGATTTTCAAGGCATAGGATCATATCATTGGCAAAGAGGGATAACTTGACGTCTTTTCTTATTTGGATACTCCTGATTTCCTTCTCTTGTCTGATTGTTCTAGCTAGGACAACACTATGTTGAAATGGAGGGGTAAAGCTGGGCTCAGTGGCTCAGCCTGTAATCCCGCGCCTTTGGGAGGCTGAGGCTAGTGGATTGCCTGAGCCCGCGGGTTCGAGACCCGCCTGGGCAACTTGGTGAGACCTCATCTCTACAATAAATCAAAAAAATTAGCCGGGCATGGTAGCGCTCGCCTGTCTTTCCAGCTACTTGGAAGGCTGAAGCGGAAGGATCGCCGGAGCCCAGCAGGTTGAGACTGCGGTAGCCGAGAGCGGCCACTGCACTCCAGTCTGGGCAACAGAGTGAGACTCCAACTAAAAAAAAAAAAAAAAAAAGAGAAGAAAGAACTTTAACAACAACAAAAAAAAGAAATGGAGGGGTAAGAGTGAGCAGCCTTGTCTTGTTCCTGTTTTCAGGGGAAACGGTTCCAATTTCTGTCCGTTTAGCAATATGTTGGCTGTGGGGTTATCATAGATGGCTCTTACTATTTTGAGGTATGTTCCCTCTATGCCTAGGTGTTCATGGGTTTTTATCAAGAAGGAATTCTGGATTTTGTTGAAAACTTTTTCTGCATCTAATGATATAATCATGTGGTTCCTGTTTTTATATCTGTTGATGTATTTAATTACATTTATGGTCTTGTGGATGTTGAACCAACCCTGCATCCCAGGAATGAAGCCTACCTGGTCATGGTGGATGATTTTTGAGATGTGTTGTTGGATTCGATTTGCTAGAATCTTGTTGAGAATTTTTGCAACTATATTAATCAGAGATATCGGTCTACGGTTCTCTTTCTTTGCTGGATCTTTACCCAGTTTGGGTATCAGTGTGACGTTAGCTTCATAAAATGATTTGGGGACAGTTCCATCTTTTTCGATTGCCTGGAATACTTTCAATAGAATTGGTATTAGCTCTTCCTTGTATGTTTTATAGAATTCTGCTGGAAATTCATCTGGTCCAGGGCTTTTTGTTTTTGTTTTTGTTTTGTAGGTAGTTTTCTTATGACAGAGTCAATTTCCTGGGTTGTTATTGGTCTATTTAGGATATCAATTTATTCTTGTTTCAATCTTGGGAGGTTGTATTATGTCAGAAAGTCCTCCATTTCATTTAGGAATTCGAGTTTGTTTCCATACAGGTGTGCATAGTAATCTCTGATAATCATTCGTATTTCCTAGGGATCTGTTGTAACTTGATCTTTTTCATTCCTGATTGTGTTTTTTTTCTTTTTTCCTGTTTCTTATTTAGAATTTTTTTCTCAATTT
>CAUYQG010161375.1:0-10498 GCA_963574415.1 Tarsius wallacei | reverse complement strand
GCCTGTAGTTCCAGCTACTAGGAAGGCTGAGGCAGAAGGATCGCCGGAGCCCAGCAGGTCGAGGCTGCGGTGGCCGGGAGCAGCCACTGCACTCCAGTCTGGGTGACAGAGTGAGACTCCAACTCAAAAAAAACAAAAAACAAAAAAATAAAATAAAATAAAAAGGACAACTGTAATAAAATACACTGCAAAAAATGTGAAATATTATGAACTTTTTATTAAAACTTGTTTGGACACGATCCCTTCCTGGTATTTGAGTCACATACATCTTTCTGTATATTGATTGATATAGGAATTACGATTTAGATCTCTTTTTGGTAGTGCCTTACAGGAGTAGCCATGGCCTAATGAGACTAGTTTCATCAGGACAATGCCAAGCGTGCAGTAGGATATCAGCAAATGTTTATGGAATGAATGTACTAGTCAATATAAAATTAAATCTCAACGCTTTCTATCAAGCCATTCTCCTGAATGTGTGACCTATTTCTTTCAAGTTGTATCGGTTGCAGTTTTAGACTTTTGTTTAGCTCACTGAATTTTCCTGAAACCTTTTTGACAAATGTTACCAGTAGTTAGTTTATAACCAGTGTATCAGCTGTTCTAAATTAAAAATTAAGATTATCAATTTGCTTAGTTTTCTCTGCACCTGTCCTGTTGGTAGTGCCATTTCTCTCTCTGCTCTACCCACTAGCCAGAAAGAACTTCCAGCTCCGTAGAACAGATTGCCATCCCTCCCACAAATAAGCGAGGCCTTACACATTTGGCAGCATTGAAAAGGCTCCCTTCAAAAGCTGTGTTAGAAGCTTCCTCCAGAACTCCTGTGAATCAGTGGTGTGTTTATTGCAGCAGACCTTTCATCATTGTCTTCATTAAACCTGAGCTGATCGGAAGGAGTGGAGAGAGCCATTCTTTCTGGGACTTGCGATGGCTCCATCAAAGCCACTTATTTACATTAATCAACATGCAGAGCAGGGCTCATCTGGGTAGTGTGTGCCCAGGTGGTGGATGAGTAGATTCACCCCTCATTTGGCCACTGCTGCTGCACCCCGTGTTCTTCAGAGGTAGCTTCTCTACTGAGACTGCCAGCCTCGAATCTCCGACTACTGGAAGCCGTATCCACCTGGAAAGAGACGGTTCACTTAAACCCAGTTTGTAAATGATAAACTGCTTTACAAATGTTAGATGTAACTGTCGTCTCCGTGAGAGGTGTTACTCTTTAGTTCCTCTTTGCCTTACCTTGGTAAGGTAAGTCTTTCCATCGTGACGTGCTTCTGTCAAATACCCTGTGATACTCACTGCTCTGGTTATCGTCAGTGCTGTGGTTGCTGTCGACAACCTCCTCAGCATCCTCTCTCTATAAAAGTATTTTTCTGTGAGATACTTTCACTGATCCTGATTTGTGTGGCTTAAAAAGAAATTCTGACACTATCCCTTCAAATGCCAAAGCTCTGTGAAAATACATATTTCGATTAAATTCATCTTTTGTTTTTCCCAAGATGTATATGAAAATTCATTCTTCCCCAAGGGTGTTTGCCTTTGCTACCACTCCATGTTTGTTCCTGGGGGTGGAGAAAAGAGTGCAGTAAATTTATGTGTGATTAATGCCGTCAGCACTGCAGATGCTTACATACACACACAGACGTACATACAACTGTTTCTTTTGCTAGCAGCTGTTAAGGGTAGTAATGGCCAAGGGGCTCCCGTGTTCACTTGCTCCTAAGTAGAGCGATGGTCACACATTGTTTTGTCATTCCACACTGTAGTAAAAACCATCATTAAAATCACCAGGACAGCTTTTTGAAAAGAAGATTAGAAATCTGTAATGGCTTTCACAATTTTTATATACCAAGCAAGTTAAGTTATGAAGCAACCTTTTGAAAGTAAATTAAAGTACAACTATACCACTTTATTACATCAACTCAGCTTAAGTTGATTGAGCTTTAATTGAGTGGCATTGGTTTATAATGACCCTTTTTTCTAAAGATTTAGTTGTATTTACTTTTAATTTAGGATAGGCACTCCTTTGCTCAAACCAGAGTGGTCTGGTGTACTAGTTAAACCTCTACAACTCTGCTGAGTCTGTCCCATCTGTCAAATGCTGACAGTACTCCTGAATCACATTTATTGAGAAAGGCACAACTTGTCTCTTTAGAATGCTTACCACCACTTACTGATCTTCAAAAACTATTGACTAATATATTCCATAAATCTGTTTGTGGACATAGCTTAGCTTGAAGCCTCTCAGAGACTAAAAACAAGGCATGCTTCTCTTCCCCCTACAGCTCTCCCCAGGAAACAGGTTTATTGTTCAATTATGAAACCAGTACAATAAAAAGAGGAAGAAGGCCAGGTGTGGTGACTCAGCCTGTAATCCCAGCACTTTGGGAGGCCAAGGTGAAAGGATTGCCTGAGCCCAGGGGTTTGAGACCAGCCTGGACAACTTGGTGAGACCTCACTCTACTCTACAATAAATCACAAAAATTAGTTGGGCGTGGTGGCATGCGTCTGTAGTTTCAGCTACTTGGAAGGCTGAGACAGAAGGATCGCCTAAGTGCCCAGCAGGTTGAGTCTGCAGTGGCCGTGAGCGTGTGATTGCACTCCAACCTGGGCGACAGAGTGAGACTCCAACTCAAAAAAAAAAAAGAGGAAGAAAATGTAATACATGTCTAGTTGAGCACTTGTAACTTTAGCAATTATAAGTTTAAGCGATTCAGAAATTTTGAAGAAAAATTTTTAAATTAAAAATTATTCAGGGACCAGGCTTGGTGGCTCACGCCTATAATCCCGGCACTTTGGGAGGCAGAGGCCAGAGGATTGCCTGAGTCCAGGGGTTTAAGACCAACCTGGGCAACTTGGTGAGACCTTGTCTCTATAATAAATCAAAAAATTAGCCAGGCGTGGTGGCGTGCACCTGTGGTTCCAGCCACTTGGAAGGCTGAGGTAGAAGGATCGCCTGAGCCCAGCAGGTCAAGGCTGAATTGGCCGTGAGCGTGCCACTGCACTGCAGCCTGGGTGACAGAGTGAGACTCCAACTCAAAAAAAAAAATAATGTTAAAAAAATTATTCAGACTCTATCACATACTTTATCATTATTATTTTGCTGTCTCTATTTTCAGACTTTTTTTTTCTCTGTATATAAACATGCAGATTGACCCCGATTTTGTTTTTAAAATACCTGTTGGCTGGCTCAGTGGCTCAGTCTGTAATCCCAGCACTTTGGGAGGCTGAGTCTAGTGGATTGCCTGAGCCCGCAGGTTGGAGACCAGCCTGGGCAACTTGGCAAGACCTCATCTCTACAATAAATAAAAAATTAGCCAGGTGCGGTAGTGCGTGCCTATAGTTCTGGCTACTTGGAAGGCTGAGGCGGAAAGATTGCTGGAGCCCAGCAGGGTGACGCTGGGGTGGCCACAAACATGCCACACTGCACACTGCACTCCAACCTGGGCAACAGAGTGAGACTCCAACTCAAACAAATTTAAAAAATGCCTGTCATGCTACTTGTTTTGTGACTGAATTTTTTTCCTCAAGACTGTTCCAGACACCCTGGGATGGCAATTTGGTGATTTTATTTTATTTTATTTTTTGAGTTGGAGTCTCACTCTGTCACCCAGACTGGAGTGCAGTGGCCGCTCCCGGCCACGGCAGCCTCGACCTCCTGGGCTCCAGCGATCCTTCTGCCTCAGCCTTCCAAGTAGCTGGAATTACAGGCACGCGCTACCACGCCCGGCTAATTTTTGATTTATTGTAGAGATGAGGTCTTGCCAAGTTGGCCAGGTGAGTCTCGAACCCCTGGGCTCAGGCAATCCACTCACCTCGGCCTCCCAAAGCGCTGGGATTACAGGCTGAGCTACCGAGCCCAGCCAATTTGGTGATGTTTTTGGTTGATGTTTTCCTCTCGCCACTCCCTTCTCCTCTTAATTTCTTTTTTTTTTTTTTATGATGAGAATTTATTATAGCTCAAGGCATAGTCATCACAACACCCTTTGTGGGGAGATTCATCATCTTAGATTTTCAGTTTAAAAAAATCATTGAATTGTAGTTACCCTTGCCAAAAGATAAGGAATGAAGCAATTACACATTCCCCTGAGATTGCTGAAATTTGTCCTGTAAATTAACCATTAAGAAATTCATTGCAAAGGTCAATTAGATCAGATCTGTAATTGTGTTAAGGTTGCACCTGGGTACTGTCTGTTCCTTATCTTTGGTGAGAGGATGGTTATGGAAGTGAGGGAAATCAACAGTTTGCTTGAGAATAGCAGTTAATATGCACTGTCTGTTTACTTTCCTGTGCTCTAGCCTTCTACCTGGTAGCCACAACAAGAGAGGTGACAGAAGCCATCTCCTAACACCAGCATGGCAAATGAATGGTTGCCACTTCTGAGTCACTGGAATCTAAGGTGTTCCGCAGGGGGTGGAAGGCTGGTGTGTGGCTTTGCTGTAGAGTCAGAGTTAAACTTCTGACCCAAATTGAAGAGAAGAGCATTTTGGTATTTGCATGTGCAGGGAGCAATGCTGCTATTCTCAAAGTTGCCAGAAATGGAGAAATTTATTTTCTATTTAGCTGCTCTCCAGATGGCTCAAGCAAACTATTTAACATTGATGGTGACTGTTGTGTCATCTGAAACAATGCTTCAGAGAGCTCTGATTTTGGTGAAAATAGTTTCTGCATGTATTCTGTTGTTGAACTTAAGCCCACTTTCTTCCAGAATATTTGGGCACATAATTTTAAAAATGCTGTAATCTTGGTTTCCATACTATCCCTTCATTTACCCAAGACTTGTACTG
The DNA here is from genome assembly GCA_963574415.1 of Tarsius wallacei. NCBI lineage: Eukaryota > Metazoa > Chordata > Mammalia > Primates > Tarsiidae > Tarsius > Tarsius wallacei. The sequence continues at coordinate 5,713 of CAUYQG010161375.1, read as the reverse complement.
AATATAAAGTAATGATATAGAAGTGTAAAAGAAAAATAAGTTAACACTCACTGAAACTTGTGTTTCAGAATCACTTCTAAATGCTCTACATGTTTACTCATTAGAGATGGACATGATATAGCCAGCTAGTGCGATTATTTTATTTTATTTCTTGATGCAACTTAGCAGTTGTCTGATGCTCTGAATCCAGTATGTATGAATTATTTGCAAGCATGAAAGCCCTTCAAGAATCAGAACTCAGTAATGTTGCCATTAATTGGCCCAAGTAGGACTTTGCCAGCTGGAAGGGTGGCCTACCAGTCATAATAATGGTTTAAAAAAATGAAAGTCGTTTCATTATAATTCTAGGTATCAGAACCAAGGGGCATTGGGTACAAAAAGCTTTACAAAGAAAGTAATCAGTAGAATTCAGATGGGGGAATGGTCCGTGTAAAGACAGCAGGTGAAAGTGAACTTCATGAGCAAAGATTTTCCATCAAGGTTTACAAAAAAGCAATTTTCAAGTGTACACACCTAGTTCTAAATACTAAGCTTTGCATCTCTAAAAATTTAGAATTATAGCACTGGAAGGGACCTTAAGGAATCATCTTTTGCAACTCTCCTCATTTCATAGTTGAAGAAAACCAAAGCTCAGGAAAATGAATTGATTTGTCCCATATCTCATAACAAAACGATTAGCAAATCTTGACATAGAATCTGGATTCTCTGGCTCCTCATCTTCTGCTCTGTTTCCTCAGCAGTTATCTCATCTCTTGGGCTTCCAAGGGTAGCTAACATCCAGGCTCTTTTAATTTGTCTTCCTTTCTAGTAGAAAGTGTTTGCTTGCCCCCTGGGCCTGAGGATTAAAAGTCCTTGAATCTTTCCCATGGTTGCTCTTATCGAGAGCACAGAGAAGTCTGGGACTTGGTCTCTCAGGCCTCAGATTCTCCTGTGGCTGCCATGATCCTTGCCAGCACTCTGGGTTGCTTGAACAAATCATTCCTCAAAAATCTGAGGGGGAAATCAATGTTATTAAGCAACTGTTTTCTTATATTTAAGTACAGCAGATATCTAAACAGGTGAATAGCTGGGGTAAAAAGCCAAGTTAAAAAAAAAGATCAGATTATGAGTTTACTAAATTATGAGTATCTGGTAGCTTTGTGGTCTTTCTAGAAATATTTGTAATTTTAAAGAAGGATGATACTTAAACACATCTTTCTTTGGTATAATTTTTAAAATAAACATTTCAGGCAATGGAAATAAATTTACATGCGCACTGGGTAACTCACCCTTGCCTGGAACACATTCAACACCCTAGGCTATTCCTGCTTTTCATAATCTCTTCCCTTTCTCAACTTGTTACTCAAAGAAGTCCAAAGCTTTTTCCTTAATGGTTGTCATTGGCTATGGAGATATATTCTATTCAAATGAGTATAGCCAGCCATTTGCAATTATAGGTCATTTATAAATTATGAACTTGTAAGTACAGGTCTGCCTATATTTGCTAATTGCATTAAGAGGAAAAGAATAAGAAAACAAACTGTTTTTGTTGCTTCTGCCTGGTCTGGAATTTCAGAGAAGTAAAGGAACACTCCAGTTATCCAGAGTCAGATCCACTGTTAAAAGTTCATGCCATCATTTTGACATGTAGTGTGAGATTTTCTCTTTATACACCTCTTTTCACGTTACCAGTGCTGGTCCCAGAGCTCAAACTGTTTCAAAACCATAACATTTCTTAGTGAGTGATTGATCTGTATTATGTATCCAGCCATCAGGGGGATCTTGGGATGTTGCTTGTATAAACTGTAATCCAATCTGATGCTGTGCATTTAGTTACAGTCTTTCATAGACCTGTTGGTGATACTCAATCCTCCTGGATTTGGGAATAGGGCTTATCTGATACCTTCAGGGGAAAAAAATCCATTCATTTTTCTCTCTTCCCCACTTAAATAACTCAACACATCTGGTAACACTGTGGGATCATTGTCCTTCCAGTTCCTCTGCAGCTCATATTGCTACAATATTTCTGAAGGATTTGGTTACCTAAAGGACAATGTGATGGAGGAAAAAAAAAAAAAAAAGACTTTGTATAGGTCCTACAAATTAACCCATCTGCAGAGCTCGAAAAAAAATATGGCTTTAAGGTGGGGGTATAACTCAGGGGTAGAGCATTTGACTGCAAATATGCCTTTAATCAGCAAAATTTCTGTATCAGCAGCTCTGTGTGTTATCCAGTATGAATGTAAATATAAATTTGAAGATGAATGCTCATGTATTAAAATTTTAAAGTAAATGTTTCTACAAATTAATATAATTTGCCTCTAAGAAAATGTTTATTGAATCCAGGGTACCTGAGATTGAAGTATCTTGTTGTTTGGGTCTATTTCCCTTGGCTTAATAATGTCTTCAATTACAAGAATGATAAAAGCTGAAACAAAATCCTTTAATTCAATCAGAACTAAGCTAAATTTTAGGAAGCAAAGGCTGGAAATCTGATACAGGACTGCCTAACATAGGAAGTTAAATATACGTGATATTAAGACTTGTAAGAAGCGGATGGGGTTGCTTTCAGAAGTTCTTGTTTGAAATGGCTGCATTGAACATTACCATAAATACCACTGTTTTATCCTCTTGAATTAAGATGATTTATGCAAACTACTCCAAATTGTACAGTAGTTCCAAAAAGACCATTTACTGTTTTCTGCTTGTTTTACATTCTGGAACAAGTTCAAAGCTCTTGGTTTTGCTTGATTTTTTTTTTTTTAATCGTCTGAGCCTTGAAAATAATACAGGTTTGATGAACACGATTTCAGTACTGCAGTTCTGAAAAATTTTCAGTGTTTATAGTAAATTTGACCCAAAGGCCCCACAGCAAATATATCCACAGTACATTTTAAGTACTACATAATGAACACATTTGAAAGGTTAACCATTCTTTGCTTTTGCTTTTCTTTCTTTGTTAAGTATGAAAATTAGCATTGTAATGGTTCCCAGAATGGGAATACTGAAAAAGTATCCACCTGACAGAAATAAACATGCAGAAAATAAATTGAGTTAAAATTTCATTAGTTATCTGAAATGTAAGCTTATGTTCAAAATGGCTATTACTGGATTTTCATGTAGATTAGTTAAATGCTATGCTTATAAGATTTGGGGGGGGCTTGAATTATGATGGAAGAAAATTGGATCACAGCTTTAATATCAGGTGCGTAATGCCATTTGCCAGGATATTTGCACATAGCCTGGTTTTTCTCTATCAAGCACAGATCCTGCCTTGCTACTGAGCCTTCAGAAGCATTCTGAGGTAGCAATGGGAATACATTTTTAAATTGTTTCTTTCCGTTTTTCTTCTTTCTAGGTCGTGGAACTTTTAGCGAGTGCCCTCATGGACTTGGTACAAGGCGTATACCATGAAAATTCTACCTCAGCAAAGGTAAAGAACTTCAGAGTTATTATAAGATTTTAAGTTAAAAACCCTCGTTGGCAAAACTAGAATTAAACATCATTTTTGTTTTGTGTTTAAATTGTATGTGCCTTTTTTTTTTTTTTTAATGTTTTGGCTACAAATTCATGGCCATACGCTTGGTACATAGCAGATTTAGCCAATTAAAACAACCTCTTATCCTCTGGCTGGATTCACAGTCTGTTCAATCTGCAGCAGCCCAGTAGACACTGAGATGCTTCTGGCTAGCAGGTAGTGCTGTCACAGGCAGGCAGACTACGGGAGCAGCTTGTGCTGAGGCAGCCAGGCCCAGCCTCTCCCTGGAGAAAAGGGCCTTTCGTGTCCCAAGAAGATGACTGTGTTAGAGGTACGAGGTAGGGCTGTCTTCTATACACAAGACCCAGAATTTACTGCAATCAGAAGTAGGATGGTGGCACAGTTGGATTGCTTTGATTAATTTTATAGGACTAGAATTAAGATTTTTTGACTCATTTAGCAGGACTTCTCAAGAAAGGTTAGGTTTTATTTCCTTAAAATGCAGTTACTTCATTTCAGTAGGATATTAAATGTGAAGTGATTGCCTCATTGACCACCACCATCTTCTATCTTAGTGTTTCATTATTCTAACTTCTTTAGCTTCCGTATTAGCAAGGTTTCACTCACTGCAAATTAGAAAAAGTATGCATGTGTGCACATCTTGAGCTTTTTGACATTTTCCTTCAAAAAAGGAAAGACAAATTTTACTAGAAGTGAAGCATAGGGCATGAGCCACTTGGATAAGAAGTTTAAATTTTAAAAGTATAATCTAGAGACTCTGGATGGTTCAGAGAGTGGTTAGTAAAATATGAAGACTTGCACCATGGGCATCTGCTAATATTTGGTTCAGGGAACCACAGTTCCCAGCAGACACATCTCACCTCACCTAAACAGCACATTGATATGCGGGGACCTCACAGAATCCTTGACCACAGTTGGACCTGCACTGCAGGGTTTTTCAAAGACATGCATAGCTTACTACTATGGCCGTGGGTTAGTATCTGATTGTAAAATGGGTTGCCAGTTCCACTCCGAGAAAGTCACTTTGTATATATAGAAGATGATGAAAGCTAAGCAGATAACACTACAGCAAGTGATAATTGCCTGTGTCTTCACAGGACTCCTGAGAAATAGGCACTACTGCTATCCTCATTTTACAGATATGAAAACCGAGGTTTAGAAAAACTTACGTAGGCCAGGCGCGGTGGCTCATGCCTATAATCCCAGCACTTTGGGAGACCAAGGTGAGAGGATTGCCTGAGCTCATAGGTTCGAGACCAGTCCAGGCAACTTGGCGAGACCTCATCTCTACAATAAATCAAAAAATTAGCCGGGCATGATGCCGCATGCTTGTAGTTCCAGCTACTTATAAGACTGAGGCAGAAGGATCACCTGAGCCCAGCAGGTCGGGGGCTACAGTGGCCGTGAGCATGCCACCGCACTCCAGCCTGGGCAACAGAATGAGACTCCAACTCAAAAAAAAAAGAAAGGAAAAGGAAAAGAGAAAAGGTATGTAATTTTCCTAAGGTCACACAGCTTGTTAGCTAGAATTTGAACTTGAGAGCCCAGGCTCTTATTCTACTGAGTCTATACCTTTAATGAAACCTGATTTGACAGCATCTGTCTGCCATACCTGAGACCCCTCCACATGATTTTAGTGACCTGTCCTGGCAGTGGAGGCATTGTTTTCCCTTGGGATATTTCCAAGGTGTTCATACTTAGTTCCATATAAGATATTAGTGCTTTACAGTTAAATATCTGTTAAGTTTGTGAAAGTGTTATTGTTGGTTTTTAGGTTCTTCATGTATCTACTCTTACCTTTTGTCTACTATAATTGGCTCAGTTCACTAATAATTTGGTGAACATTTCTTGAGCACTTTTTATATGGCAAGCAGACCCAACAGAAACAACAATAATAAATGCTTAGTAGCACTTTACACAGGTTGCTTATGTTCTTTGTACAAAGTCACCTATGAAAAGGGTGACATGTGTTGGTATTCCCATTTTATAGAGGAAAAGCCTGAAAGAGCATAGTGTCTGAAAATTGTCAGTGTGCATTTGACGGTGTCATGATCTGAACCAGGTTTTTTTTTTCTCCAAGTCCCATGTTTTTTCTAACATTTGTAGTGTTTCTTCCTAGGTGAGAGAAAAGAGGAAGTCACAAAGTCTTTGAAGGACTGTTGTACTTGAATCGCTCCTTAGCAAGCACCAGTTGCTGACTCTCTTTTTTTTTTTTTTTTTTTTTTTTTTTTTTGA